>JANHFX010006480.1:0-40560 GCA_027560015.1 Chloroceryle amazona
GCTGGGCGTGCACGGCTGGCTGCCAGTGGCATCGCCCGCCTGCTTTCTGCTCTGAATCACAACCAGCCTCACCACTCCGCATGCCCATCACTTTTTCCACCTTTTTAAGTGCTCTGTGTTCCACATTAAGGAGCTGATTTGTTTGGTGGAGAGGCTCTGGGAGGCTTAGGTTACTATAAATAAAGAGTCATTGATCTTTGAGGAAGTTTCCTTTTTTTTTTTTAACAAAAAAAAGAAACTTTCCTCTTATTAGCTACTCTATTTTAATCTTAGTCTAGAGATGAAGAAAACAACCCAATTTTAAGCTAATAGCATGCTTATAAGAACAGAAATGAATATGTGATCCATATTAAATGCTAACACCCAGAAAGCTTCCCTGGGTATGATATAAATGCAACATAGCTCAATGTCATTTTGCCAAATACTGGTTTTCAAAAATAAAAGAAAAAAAAAGAGCTCAAGGGGTTTTCAAAAGCAGGAAGATTTTCTACCCTTTTAGACTTGTTTGCTTTTAAAGCTCAGGTCTGCCTATGTAGGAAGAAATGTTTTCAGGAGCAACCCTCAAACCAACAACCCTCACCTTCCCAATGCCATCAATGCTGGAGAGCAGCATCAGTGGAAACCCTTCAAAAGAGCTGGTGCAAATTGAAGTGGCTCCACTGGAGCTATGAATAAGTTCAAGATCTGTCCTATACAGCTCACCCTGGATTTCTAGAAATCACAGAATCATAGAATGGTTTGGACTGGAAGGGACATAAAAGATCATCTTGTTCCAACACCCTGACATGGGCAGGGAGACCTCCCACTAGACCAGGTTGTTCAAAGCACCATCCAGCCTGGTCTTAAACAATTCCAGGGGTGGAGCATCCACAATGTCTCTGGGCAACCTGTTCCAGTGTCTCACTACCCTCACAGTGAAGAAAGAACTTTACTTCTCCTGAAGGCTGTGAAGCCAGGGCAGAGTTAGTGCTCAAAGATGAAGAGGTGGCCAGGTTAGAGGCTTGGGACACTTATGTCCCTTTTCAAAAGCGACTGAACTATTTCACATGGAAAAAAAAAATCATGTTAATTTAACCTCCTCAGTACCCAAATCACTGCCAGATGTGGCTTTTGACTAACACTTTCCCCAGCACAGAGCTCTTAACACAGCAAAGAAATTTAAGTGGGGGTCATCCAGGCAAGAGAGGAACATACAACACCTTCAGAGGGTAATCTGTGCCACCATGTCTCTACATCAGGATTTCAGGAGCTCCCTGATCCTGATTCTTCTGCCTGCTTGCTCCATAACCACAACTGGATGTATATCCCACTGCTGGAGCTGCAAACAGTTGTTCTGGGTGGCCAGTGTCTGCTTTCAAGCCATTGACAAGGTTTACTGCAGCCTCATGGCTCCACTAATGCTTCCAGGGACACATAGAGAACAAGCAAGTTGTGAGGATTTCAGGCTCAGCAGTTTGGTTGGGAAACAGGATGATGACAAGGCATAGGGAGATCCCCACAAAGTAAACAGAGATGCAGGCAGAGGCCCCTTGGTTTTAATCCTCACAACCCCATGGGACAAACTTTTAACGGGTTCTGGAGGACACTCACACAATCTCCTTTCCTGCACTGTCTGTGGGATGATGCTTTGCCCCTCCTCATTTCCTGCCCAATCCCCTTTCAGAAAAGTTCTTGGGAGCCAGGTACAAATCCACCTTTCTCCCAGTGCAAGATGACTCTTCCCACATGCACAAAGAAATGCAAGTGGTGCGACTGCTTTTCAGGTTTCTATTTAAGATATTTTGGGGACAATTCCCCAGGACTGGGCAGGAAAATTGAACCACATGCACTGCGGGACAGGTAAGTGAAACATCCCAAAGGTCTGTGGCTGGGCCAGCTAGTAAAGCTGAACAAGCTCCCCAGGGCCAAGCACAAAGCCAGACCATTTGTCCCTGGAAGAGCACACAAGTGATGGGTCTGCCTATCACACTTGCTCAGGGTCCTCTGTCCTTTCTCAGATGCTGCTCACCTCCCTGCAGTGCAGTGTGTCACAGGGAGGGAGAGCTGATGGGAACAGATTTCGCAAATCACGGCTTCTCTAGGCAACCTGGGCCAGGCTTTGGCACCCTCATGGGAAAGAAGTTTTTCCTCCTGTTCAGGTGGAATCTCCAGGGTTCCAGTTTGTGCCAACTGCACCTTGTCCTGTCACTGGACATCACTGAGAAGAGTCTGGCCCCATCTTCTTAGCCCTCACTCTTTAGCTGTTGATCAGCATCGATCAGATCCCCTCTCTGTCTTCTCTTCTCCAGGCTGAATAGCCCCAGGGCTCTCAACCTTTCATTGTCAGAGATGCTCCAGGACCCTCAGCATCTATGTAGCCTCTACTAGACTCACTCCAGTGGTTCCTTGTCTCTTGAATTGGGGAGCCCCAGGACCAGACACAGTATTTCAAATGTCAAGAGTCAGTTCTGCCCAGATCAATCAGCCCTTTAGTCTTGAAGAAAAGCATCAAGTAACTACAAAACACTAGTACTGAAAAAACCCCTCCAACAGCCTGAGCTGTGCTGATTGTTTTCTCTCACAGTCCAGTGCGACAGCATTGGTACCCGAAGCATTGCCCAGCCAGGAGTTCAGATTTAAGTAGTATTTTACAACACTGTTAATTATTCCATCTACCTGCCATCATACCCATCACATCTGTACTTTCACCAAAGCCATGGATACTTTCCCTCCCTCTCAAAGCCAGCCAGCCCAGCTGAGAGGCTTATATAGTGAATCAGTGATATGGAACAGCTGTAGTAACTTTTATGCTGCCTTTTATGTTTTGCCTTTTTTTAAGCCCACTCATCTGCTTTACACTTTTACAGAGTTTAACTACACGCTAATGAAAAATCACACAAGAAAATAATTGCTTAGAAAATGAACTTGAAACATCCACTCAAATAATAATGAAAAAACCACCAATTACGTAAAAAGTCAAACCCCATGCACAGAGAAATATTCAATAACCAAAAAAATAGCTGCTGAGGAGAATATTTAAGGAAATCAGTTCATTGTGTTTGGGGTAGAAATGACTGTCTTGTGAAAGCATTATTAGCAACAGATGTGTATCTTCTGATAGAATGGAGAACACCCTGAGATATTAAGAGGTCACCACACACTATATAAACCCTGGACAGACATAAAAACTTGAGATTATTGAAAACTACATGAGTTAAGCTTTTAGCACATGAATTATTAAGAAACTGTCTGCCCAGGTTTCGGTGCTTGTTCTTACCAGTTCAGAGAAATGCTTGGCTTCTTTTAAGGCACTCAGCAGGCAAGGTTTTTAGCACTTTTTTTTCTTCCAGCTTGCAGTGGTTATATCAAAGCCTCCATCAGAGCATTCAGCCCCCAAGAACCTCAAGGAAATTTCATTTAAAAAAAAAGCGCCAAACAGGATGAAATCACCTTATTGAAAAATACAGTTATTGACAATAACAATAAGCCAAGAGAATAAAGTTGTAAAACAGATGCTTTCCATAATCAAGAATTAAAATTAATTAACATAAGGTCACATCCCTGTTTTTATCCTCTACCCCCAACAAGTTGGTGCCACCTCCAGCTTGTGACAAGTATTAGTTCGGGACACAGAGCAAGAGCACACAGAGCAAAGCTAGCTACTTGTTGTGCCTCACCAATATACAGCCAAGCAATACCTACCTCAAAACACCTAAACAATAAAAATGACATTATTTATTGCCTTAAACCTACCAGTCCCACCAGGTCAGACTTGCTGCTGATTCAACCAAACTACCTCTGAGCAGATTTTTTTTTTTTTCTCTTCAAGCCTCACAAAACCCTCCCAAGAGGCACATTACCTGCAAAAACTCCAGCTGTCCTTACTTCCCCTGGAGGACCATCCCCTACAGGAAGGTCATCACCTCATCCACCCCTCCCACCAAGCACTCAACTCCCGCTTCTTTGCTAACAAGAATGTTGGTGGGAGGGAGGTAGGATATAAGGGAAAACCCAAAACCCTGATCAGGAACATCTGTGCTTAAATGAACCTCTTTCCTATAGTCAGTCAGTCAGTCTGTCTGTCAGTCAGTCTGTCTGTCAGTCTGTCAGTCTGTCAGTCTGTCTGTCTGTCTGTCTGTCGAGATAACCATCACCTATTCCTGCAAGACTTTGCTGCTTTTCCTCTTTCTAATGAGTGATCTTGGCTTCTGTGATTTTTTTTTTTTTTTTTTGGGGTAAGCATGATGCTAAAGCTCATCTCTTGTGGATAAGTAAGTCCTTTTGGTTTTGTATAACTGAAAATGCCCTCATAGAGGTCACAGAAAAAGCTGGAAATAGATCTAGAGGCCTCCTCAAGGCTGAAGTAAAAAAGAAGGTGGCTAAAAGGAACAGCTAAATTATTTCTTGAAATGGGCGTTATATTTCCTAGCTGGCCAGGGCAAATAAACTACAGCTGGGGCTGAGTGTTATTTTAGTACTGTGATACCAGGTTTATCTCATGGTGCCCCAGGGGCTGACTCATGGCTTTGAGATGTTTGAGTTTGCTATTGTAGAGCTACCTAAAAATACTGCTAGTGTTTTCTCTGCTGCAAGGCTAGGGTGCTGAACCATCACCCAAGGGACCTAAGGGAGGTGGGTTTAGTCCCTGGTCTCCCCAGGACTCCTTGTTGGAACACGGGCAATGCAGTTGTTCAACAAGTTTCTAGCCAAAGCAGCCCCTAAAGACATAGATATAGATCCACCATTGATTTTGGAAACCCCCTTCAGCATTGCTCACCTCCTGGGGAGTGTTGTGGGCGGGGGAGATTTTATAGCACCAGGGAGATTTGCCTTTCCCTTCTGCTGTGTTTCATGGCTGTGAACAGCCCTGAAAGGCTCTCAACAGCTGTTCAGTGTTCAAACCCCAAAACCCCCCAAATGTTTGCTTTGTTCCTATCATTTATTAGCTGGTGGGACATTAATTTTCACTGGTTTATCTTGATGCTCTGCTCACCCCTCCTATTGTGACTGCAGAGGGATAGCATGCCAGCAGCTAATAAGCAGGATATTAACATCCTGCATTTTGGAAAAGAAATGCTAACTCTTTTATGGTGCACATGATTTTAACAGGCCAGATCTCCATAGCATGCATTTTATTTCACATTTTTCATTCATTGCTAAGAGGCATTTTCACTCCCAATGGATGTTACAAGGCAGGCCTGTCTCAAAAAAACCCTTTGCAGCTCTTCCATAAACCATTTCTGCCTAGAGCGGAACATGCTCTGGTGGAGCTGGATGGGTGGTTGTCACAAGCCCAGTGCTTCTTACAAGCCTCACCTCCAGGACCTACAGACCTTTCCATATATGGGTGCCCAGGGGAAGAAACATGAAACAGCACCTGTCGCTAGCTCTGCACCCATGGGGAAGTAGAGCTCAGTTTTCACTCCTCATGCATCCTTTGGGTGTACCTAAGTTTTTTATGATCTTGACTTGTACTCTATAACATTCATAAATGCCACTGAGAGCCTGTGGAAGAGTGAATGCTGCAAAACCCTTCTCCCAAGAGAGGCCAGACCCCCAACCAGCTTTGACTTGCAGGAAGCCTGTGGAAATGTCAAGATCGTGCCCGGTTTGGGGAAACAAGGTGGACATGGCCCCTCCTTTCCACCAAGCCCTGCTCTGATAACCCTGAGGGTTGTCCCTTTAGTGGAAGAGAGGTCAGCTATTCAGATGTTTATTTCTGATTTTTTTTTTTTTCCCTAATTCCTGTCCCTTGATTCTGTTTCCAGCCATGCCAACAACGGCCATAACTGTAACTACCACAGCTCTCCTCAAAGTGTTCCCCCACAGCCCCCTTAGACTCTTATATCTCTCATAACTCTGGATTAATAGGGCTGACAAGGATGGTAACAAAGATACTGGGGATTTTTATTATTTATTTAATTATATTTTTTACTAAACTACTTTTTTTTTATGACTACCTGATTGATGTATTTGAATCACTTTTGGCTCATTTGAGTAGTAGGCCTCCTTTTGGGGAACACAAATTATTAAATCACTGCATTCCCTTTTGGGAGGATATTTTCTCAGTTAAGCAAACCTTCCTGGTTTCTGCTCTGTAAGTTTGGAAATGTAGATTAAATAATAAATTTGCCATCTCTATGACTACAGATACACAGCTTTCCTGAAGGAGACATTGTTTCAGAAAGCTTGCCAGGTGGATCACAGATAACACACTTACATAAATTATATTTTTGGCTCCAACATGTAAAATATTATTCTTGGTGCCTTTCCAAAATGTGATCAGCTGGCGCAGGCTATTCTACTGCCAGGGCTGTGAGCTTAGGGGAGCCCAAGGGTTTGGTTTTTTTTGCTGTACAGACAGATTATGCGGCTCACTTGGGTCTGAGTAATTAAATTTCCATTTTTATGTTTGGGACAGCTGAAGAGGTGAGCTGAGGCAAAGAGAAATGTTTGGGGTGATTATTATGGTGTTTATAAATTATAAAATAAGAATAGGCAACAGCAAGAGTGAACACATGGGCCAAGATGTTTCAGCTGGTCATCCATGGGCGAGGAGGACAAGTGAGAGTCCGCTGTACATTTTTAGAGCTGGTGGCAGAAACCTGGTCTGACCATTTTCTGATGTATTGGGTATTACCTGGGACAGCATAGCCAAGAAGGAAGCCATTGAAATCCACAGGGGTACTTAAATGTCAATTATGTGAGTGATGATTCTTCTTCCAAAAAAATGCTCTTTATGCTTGCTATGAAGCAGACTGTGTCTAACATTAAAATATTCTTCTGCCTGCCAAAGTGCCACAAAAACATTGCAAGACCACGTAGTCTGACTTTGCTATCTCATGGCTCATCCCTGTCTGGCCAGCACTGCCACCATTTCTCGCTCTCCCTGTTTTTCTCCCTTAGGTCTCAAATTGGGTGCGTTGAAACAAAAAGAAAACTTGAATAAAAGACCAAAATGAGGAAACATCGACATTTGCCCTTTGTGGCAATGTTTTGCCTTCTACTCTCAGGCTTTTCCTCGGTTCATGCCCAACAGCAAGCAGGTAAGACTGGGCTGCTTTACCCGAATTTGCCCCTGTACAAATGTGCCATTAGTTTGCACTGATGCACCTGCAGCGGTTGGTTTTTAATGTGCATGTTGATGGTACATTGTGTTTACCTTCTGCTCCTCAGCTCCCACTTGGCTGAGGATCCTTTCATACCCAGACCTTGGCCAATGTGCGTGCAGTGCCTTCCCAAGCATGTTGCTGGCTGGTGGTGTGCCTTTTAGGATGCTCTGTGGGGGATGGGGATTTGGGATGTGCACCCAGGGTGGCCTTGAGTGGGTTTTCTCCTGGGCAGAGCTGTTTTGCCCTCCTTGCATGTGTAGGAGTGCATTTTGCAGTGAGAAGAACACTGGCATCGACCTGCAGAAAAGCTGTTTTTATTTAAGAGAAGGTGCTGATGTCTTTGGGACCATAGCTGGTTTCATGGGTGGGGGTATTAGCAGAAGGAAAAATTATAGAAAACTCATGCCAGCACATAAATTGAGCAGCTTGTTCTTCCTCGAACTGTCAGAACAAGCAAATCCCTAAGCCAGCAAAAAGGCATGGGAGACCATGGGTGGTTTGTAGCCAAGCAAGGCAAAATTCACACATGAAGCTGCAAGCATCTTTGTCTGGCTTAGGGCTGTTATCCAAACCTATGCAGTGAAGGTCCAGGAGGGGAGAAGCATCTCACCTCTCTCTCCTTGGGAAGGGTAGGTCGCATGCTGTTCCCTCCTGTCCCCCAACACCTGCAGTGTTGGGACACTGGTGGCTGCCTGGTTTTTCCCCAGTGCTTCTTGTTTTGTTTTGGGCGATAAGGGGAAGCTAAGCTTCACTTTCACCATGCAAAAAAGGCTGTTGGTCATTTGGGTGAGGAGGAGGAAGAGGCATGTTTATGCTGACTGATAGAAAATCCTAAACCCTCATCTGTTTTTTTAAAGCTGTCAAAACCGTTGCTGTGGCTGATATAATATTTCTAGTGGATTCCTCCTGGAGCATTGGGAAGGAACATTTCCAACTCATTCGAGAGTTTCTGTATGATGTTGTAAAAGCTTTAGATGTGGGAGGAAATGATTTTCGCTTTGCCCTGGTCCAGTTCAGCGGAAACCCCCGCACAGAGTTCCAGTTAAATACCTACCCTTCTACCCAAGACGTCCTGTCCCATATTGCCAACATGCCTTACATGGGGGGAGACACCAAGACTGGAAAAGGATTAGAATACCTAATCGAGAACCACCTTACTAAAGCTGCTGGAAGCAGAGCCAGTGAAGGCGTCCCCCAGGTTATTATAGTGTTAATGGATGGACAATCCCAGGATGATGTGGCTCTGCCATCATCTGTCCTTAAATCCGCCCGTGTAAACATGTTTGCGGTTGGCGTGCAGGATGCAGTGGAAGGGGAGTTAAAGGAAATAGCAAGCGAACCCTTCGATATGCACCTTTTCAACCTAGAGAATTTTACTGCTCTCCACGGCATAGTTGGAGACTTAGTGGCAAGTGTCCATTCATCCATGACTCCAGAAAAGGCTGGAGCCAAAGGACTGGTTAAAGACATCACAGGTAATGGCCAACTGCTGATGGCTTCCATCAGCATGGCATCTGCTGGCGTTGCGCTGTTTAAAGCCTTTGTTAGTGGCAAGACTGAGATGGATGTTCAGAGGTTTAAAAACAAAGGTTTGAAGTGCTTGTTCCCATTCCTGTAGCTCTTGAGCATGCTGTTGTTTGCAGACCAAGCTGGCATCCCTGCCAGAGCTGCCAGGAGGTAGTGCAGGAGCCCTTGGATGGGCAGCAGCCCTTTGTGGCCACCCTTTTGCACCAGTGACATGGAAATGAAAATGTAGGGAGCTCTGCAGAGTTATTAAATTGCCCTATCCTATCCCCTCCCAAGGCAGGGAAATAAGGGATGAATGCACCAGCTGTGATAGTCACTCTTTGAGGTCTTGATCAAATACCCTCTGGAGACCAAGAAGCTCTCTGCTGGCTGCGGGGACACTGTGCAGGATCTCCCCTTGCAGCTAGTGCAACAGGTAGGCAATGTGAAACTCCAAGAAGTCATTCCTGGCTGAAGACAGCAAAAGTAGTTCAGTGGAGAACTTCTCTGATGAAACCCATCCCTGAGCTGGCCCTTAGCATCTCTCCTCAGCCGCTTGGAGAAGGTGGGTGTTTGGAGACTCCCTTTTGTGATGCCACCCAAATGCTTTCTTTACAAGCCGATGAATTCCATCTGCCAGAGCGCTGGACCCTTCCTGTAATCAAAACCTCTCTGCAAACCACAATGGCTTCAATGGATCTGTGTTGACCACAAGCTAGAGGCCCAACTTGCCTGGAAAAAAATAAGATGGTCTTCCTCTGTCCCTTCTCTCTATCAAATTTCAGCATGGAAAGGGCCTTCTGAGCAGCTTTATTGTGTTTCAAAACAGAAGTCCCAGAGATCAAACCTTTCTTTTTATTCCTGAGACTCCATCTGAAGGTCAACAGCTTGTGGGGTGATGTGAGGCAACAGCAGTGTAATGAGGCAGTGTAACATTAATCCTCCTGTGTTGTCTTGCCTGATTAACCCTCACGCCAGCCCCACTGGGTGCTCTTCATCACTGCATGACACCGAGCAACACCAAAAAGCTGTGCTCACGTGTGTTTTTATTGTGCAAAGTGCTTAACAGGGCAAATACCCAGATCATGTGAAAGCCACAGGGAAGGAAAGCAGCTGCTCCAGAAAGATGACATAAGATTTAACAATTCTAAGAAAATCATGTAATGTAGGTGGAAAATTAATATTACACCCAATGTGCTGATAGCACAGCAATGGGTCTTTGGCATATTTGCCAAGGACTCCAGTGCTTCCCTGTTGAAATAAATGAGGGACTTGGTCTCTGATGGCTGGATGTCCTCCTCCAGGGCACACCAGCAGGTGACCCCAACATATGGAGTCACAGATATTTCCTCAAAAGCTTTAAAGGCAAATTTCATGTCTATTACACATTTCCAAGTTCATTTCTGCAAGAAGATATTTTTTGCAAACATTTCCTTCTCCCCCTACAACAAAAATTTATGAAATCCTACTATTGTAGTTTTGCTCCTGCGTGACTTGCATGGATGATCTACAGAGTATCATTAAACCTGGGAAAAAATATTAGAGGTCCTAAACATGGGATGGCAATAGTGTGCAAATCATAACTGTTGGTGTAAAAGTCTGAGAAGTCATTTATTCAGCTGATAACTCCATATAGTGTTAAAATGTATAAAAATGCCATGGATGCTGTGCTAGAAATGAGCCCTCGTATGTTAAAAAAAAGGCAACAAACCAGTCCCATAGTGCTCCCAGTATGAAGTACCAAAGCTGTTGGTCTGTGGCAGTCCCCAGAGCTGACGAGCGTAAGTATGAAAGTCAGCCCCCAAGTTTGCCCTGATGCATTCATTAAATCTTAGCTGCCTGTCTCATCTGATCCTCCTTGCTTAGTTGTGTAACAAGCATGCTTTTATTTGTTCTCCAGCACCAGCTTGTTCCATAAACGTGTACTGATGTACAAGGTTTTTTTTACAGTGATGACAAATTATCCAACGCATCTGTTTCATATCTATTTTGTCTTCTGTGGGAGTGACCCGATCTGCTGTGATGACACCCCTTGGTGTCTGAAATGTCACTCCTCAGAAAGATGTCCAAGGTATCTAAAGCAGCTCTGGCTATAACAGCTTTGAGATTTCCCTTTCATATGATGAAGTAAAATGTGTACATCCCAATTAAAAATGGCATAGTAAAGACAACCTAAACACCCCTAAATTTTGTCTTGATGGAAAAATAAATCCCGGACACTTTTGCAATTCTGAACCAGGTTGATGTTCTCCAAACCAACACTGGCTATTGAGTTGGCCCAGGGAAGCAGTGATGGCCCTGGAGAACTTCTCCTTTGTTGCTGGAATCCTGGCATTATTTTAATCTCTTGGTGGCATTGTTATCTATGATAACACTAGAAAACATATAAACAGGAAAAAAAGTTAGATAACCCTGGTTAATAACAAAGACCACAGGTTTATTTCTGGACTTGCTAAACTATGTGCCAGTTTTGCTACTGGTTTCGACTTCTGCTTTAGAAAATTGAGAGCTTGGTGGGATTTCCAAATGTTGCTCCTCACTCATTTGCAAGTAGTCTGAAATTCGACTTGATTGGCAAGTAAGAGCATGGAAACATCTGAGCATGCTTTGGGGTCATCCTCCTGTCTTTCTGCATGCATACAGCTCTTGGTGACATTGATATGGTAAATTAGCAGAGTAGACACCAGGTCATTTTGGGTCTGCTTTGGTAAGTCTCGCAGCAAAAATGCTTCCCCTTCAAGAACCCTGTTCATGCCATATAAAAAACTTGTTTGGTGTGTGTATATTCTCAGCAGATGCTGGTGATCATCTGGGTATGGTCACAACAATTAGAGTTGGATAATTGTGTCATGACTGATTTCATCACCCTGTTTTAACCTGATTCTGCATTCCTTGATTGAATATCTGGAGTCTATATGACAAACACAGACCAGACCCCTCTTGTCAATAATCAATGCATCTTTGTGCAGAATAATTAAAGTAAGACAATTTTTGCGTAGCACGGGTTGAGAATTGTGCAGGCCAGCTTGCTGGACAAATATTATCGTATGCTGGCAGCTGGTGAAGAGTCATAGTGTAAGAATAATAACCAAAACCTTTTAAATTGTTTCTCACAACTGTGCTTTAAATCATAATCCTTCCCAGTGGGAGAAGCTGATAACTTCAGCCACTGTTTGTAACCAGCAAAAGAGCAGAATTTCAACAGAGAGACCGAAACTTTCTGCCGTTCCAAAAAATGGTGGCTTTGTTCTTTCAAAAAAAGACTGCAATGAGGAATACATCTTACAAATATTACTGTCCTCCCCTACTGTTGTCGGGGCAAATTACTGCTGAAATCTGCCCTTTTCTTTTGGCTTTAAATAGTTGGACAGTACTGGCTGCTGATGGAATGGATCTAATTTCCAAAAATTCTATTTCCCAAGTTTTCCTCTCACATGCCAATAATTGCTGACCCTCATATAACTGCGCCCACAGGCTTAGGTTGTGTCTGCTTGAGCTGTCTCTTGACGGGTAGCAGATGCTGCTAGGATGGAAGCTCATATTCAATCAGAATGCAGAACTAAGAGGCAAATATCACCTCCTCAGTGAACACATGTTTTGTTTTCTCATTTTCGTGTTTCTCACTGGTTTTCCAAGAAACATGTCAGAACACTGTACAACCGCATGTAATCACTCATTTTAATGCTTTCACCTTTTGCATTTCTTTTTTTAAAGCTCAAGAGTCTGCTGACCTTATTTTCCTTATTGACGGATCAAACAACATCGGAAGTGTCAATTTTCAAGCCATACGTGATTTCCTTGTAAATTTGATTGAAAGCCTCAGAGTTGGAGCTCAGCAGATACACATTGGGGTGGTGCAGTATAGTGATCAACCCAGAACCGAGTTCGCTTTGAACAGCTACTCCACAAAAGTGGACGTTCTGGATGCCGTGAAGGCACTTAGTTTCCGTGGTGGCGAGGAAGCGAACACCGGTGCGGCACTGGAGTTTGTGGTGGAGAACCTCTTCACCCAGGTGGGAGGCAGCAGGATAGAGGAATCGGTGCCTCAGATTTTAGTGCTGATAAGTGGTGGAGAGTCTAGTGATGATATCCGAGAGGGCTTGTTAGCAGTGAAGCAAGCTAGTATATTTTCGTTTAGCATTGGGGTCCTGAATGCTGACAGTGCAGAGCTGCAGCAGATTGCTACTGATGGAAGCTTCGCATTTACTGCCCTGGATATCCGTAACCTCGATGCTCTTCGAGAATTAATACTGCCCAACATTGTTGGAGTGGCCCAAAGACTCATTTTGTTAGAGGCCCCAACCATTGTGACTGAAGGTATGTATGCCTTTCTAGACTGTTGCATATCAATGAATGAATGAGCTTTTGCACGCTTTAAAAATAGAGTTCTTTTTTGTCGTTGTTTTGTCTGGGGTTTTTTTGTCCTTTTTTGTTGGGTTTTGGTTGTTTGTTTTTTTTTTTATAGCTTGGCAATGCATTTTTCTGGTCTGATTATGGAGAAACAATGGGGAAAACAAAGAGTCCTGTGGCTAATGTGCAGAAACTCACTTGCCCAGTGGGTTATCCATGAGGTTTTGTGTCAATAACTGGCATGGCATGGGGTTTTAAAGGACCCAAGCAGAGCCCAATAATCCTTATTGGGGTATCTAAGCACCCCAGTGGCAAATACTGCAACACTGTCAGTTCTGAAAACATTTATGGCATGTAAGGTTACCTTGTATGTCACTTGAAAGTGTCATGAGAATGAAATTTGCCTGGGGAAGCTAATGGGGATATTAAATGGATCCCTCTTTCACAGATTTGAAGTTACCAGCTTGCTAAAATCCAGTTAGATTCCAGTCCTCACTAAAACTGTGCTGTCTTTGGGAAAAGGGTGAGATGCCTGTGGTGCTGAGCTCAAACGAGAAGGAACCATTAGTTCTTCTCAAGTGAAATCCCTACCTGGCTAAGATTTATTTCCCTGTAATCTGCAAGATGAGAAAGTTTAAAGATTTCCATGAGGCCATGGGAAATGAAAATGTTGGTGTCAGTATTCCATTTAGGTCTCTTTGTCACTCTTAAATCCCCATTGACATTATTTCTGGATTGGCATTAGCCTGGATGCAGTAGAATAATGAGTATCTGGATTTACGGAGCGCGTAGGTGACTAGGAGTTTCTCACCCTATGATTTTATGACTAAGTAAAATTTACTGAGGTTTTATGAAAGGCACAATATGCCATATTTCAGACTCCCCTGGAAAGGGCTAGGCTGGAGCTGCTGCACTTAGTTACCAGGACATTTAATGCAACCAACACTTTTGGGATCCAAGTGCCAGTCTGGAGTTCTGTACATACTGTTCAGCTCATGATTTATGTTAACATATAAAACTGCTTTCCAGATGTCTTCGCTGATCTATGTCTAAACATGATTGCTCTCCCATAGCTCAAATCAAAGAGAGGAATTTGCCTAAAAGATCATTTTATGAGCTTGCCTTGATTATTCCAGGAAAGAACATGCAGAACTTTAGCTTCTGGTACCCGATGAGAACCATATTTAGCTAAATAAGCTGAAGTCTGCACGTCTAGCTAAAATGTGTGTTGCAGGACCCATGGAAGTCAAGGGAAAACCTCTCTTCCTACCCCTCTGATTTTTAGCAGTTTGAATGGCAAGGTTAAAAAAGTCAGTACATTTGGTTTCATCTGCACTTGTACATTTTTCACTTAAAACACCATCTCATTTGTAGAAGGTGCTACAGTAGCTTCAGCTGGTACAATTACATGTAGATAGATATGTTATATAGAGAAGTGGGTGTTTTCTAGGGAGCTTTAGGGACCTTCCTTTGCATAGGGTCCATGGACATTAATTTTGACTGGTCTGCTGGATTCACATCAAGGCCCTGGAAGGCTGCAGCATAAAGCACTGGTTTGGGAGACACACCACAGCCCAAAAGAGATGCTAAGGCCATTGAGGTGCCAGGCGTTCCTGTGAAATACTGAAGTCACCTTGCTTCACTTTAGCTCTCTGGCTGTACGCTAGTCCTCCTGGGATGAATGGATGTCTCAAAGTGCCTTTCTGTCTCTCATCTTCCCTCTTCTTTAGCTACTGGGGGAGCCTGGATGATTAAATTAGATGAGGGGCTTCACCAAATTTAGCTGAGATGGCAATGAGGACTATGCAGGGCTGGGTTCAGTGCTGACACCGTCCAATATTACGAGCTTTTACAGTCAAACATATAATGCTTTGATCCCAAATCCTTTGAAATACCTGGGAGACTTGCCATCAGATTTACTAGGACCTGGTGAGACCCTGAAATGCTGGGTCCAGCTCTGGAGTCCTGAGTACAGGAGAGACATGGACCTGTTGGAACGGGTCCAGAGGAGGCCACATAAATGATGTGAGGGCTGGAAGCCCTCTGCTGTGAGGCCAGGCAGAGAGAGTTGGGGTTGTTCAGCCTGGAGAAGAAAGGTTCTGGGGAGACCTTCTTGAGGCCTTTCAGTACTTAAAGCTGTCAAAAAGATGGGGACAATTGTTTTTTAGCAGGGCCTGTTGTGGCAGGACAAGTGGTGATGGTTTGAAACTAAAGGAGGGAGATGTAGACTAGAGAGAAGGAAGAAAGTGTTTACTGTGAGGGTGGTGAAACACTGTCCGTCCACGTTACCCAGAGAGGTGCTCGATGCCCCATCCCTGGCAGCATTGCAGGTGAGGTTGGACAGGGCTCTGAGCAACCTGCTCTAGTTGCAGATGTCCCTTCTCACTGCAGGGTAGTTGGACGAGATGAGCTTCAAAAGTCCCTTCCCACTCAAACTAGTCTATGATTCTATGATCAGACCCTATGAGATGTGTACAGCCTTGCTCAAGTGCTTTTGCTTTAATTTTGTCCATTGAAATTAGCACCATGGTGTGTTTGTTCCTGTGCGTTTCAGTTTCAATTCTCGCATTTTCTGTAAGGAAACATCCTGCAGGATTTGAAAGCTGCAAGAGGATTGTAAGTAAAGGGAGCTCTTCCATCCCAACATCCCTCATCTTTACAAAGCCCTCTTTGATGTTTCCCACAAACTTCTATATAAAGTCAAAAGTTTTTAGGGTTTCCATTTTTGTGTATCCAGCTGCTGACAAGATAAGGAAGCACTCTGGACATCTCTCCTGGTGATAGATAGCAGAGGTTTCAGCCCTTGTTATCCATTTGGAAAGTTTCCTGTTTTCAGCCCTCTCCTCCTTGGAGTAACTTATGAGGAAGAAAACCTGATTTGGGGGGATGAATGCTGGAAATCATGGCTCTGAGAAAAGGATCATTTAAACAAATCCTTGCTGCTTTGAGAGTAGCTCTGTTTTGACAGCCTGGACAGTCAAATGCAAGCCACCAGCAGTTCACATGGGACTGTGGCCTTGGGTGGGTACCACTACATTATCTTCATGCAAGTTCTCATCTTTTTGTGTCTGACAGCAGCATGGCAGGCTACTTTAAGCTTCAAGTTCTGACAGTTGGTCCTTAATCAAACAATTTCCTGCAAGAGTCTGCAAAGAGGTATTTGCAGAAGTCTCAGACTTGGAGGTGAAGGCAGTTCTCTTGGGGTATGAGGGCTGAAGGGGAAGCAGAGTTGCAGATGTCATCTCCAGCTCTAAAACACTCCTTGAGGTACCCAATCACCCATAACAAGAAACCTGACAGAGACTGGCCTTTGGGAGCACTGCTTTCCATGGGCAGCTGGTGTCTGGCCAGGGAGGGCTGCAGCCAAGGCTTTGTTCTTTGTTCAAATCCAAAAGTAAACAGAGCTCTGACGGGCCGAGGGGTTGCCCTTTTATGTCAAGAGTGTTTGCTACCACTTGCCTTGAGGACTGAGAGAGACAGTGCTGGGTCTCCTATTCCCCGGGCTGTGCACTGGGTGTAGCAGTGTGCTTGTGAGGTGATAGACCTGTCACCTTGAATATTGCCATCTCAGGAGCTCTTAGGTGGGTAGACGTTTTGAGGGCACCCCAAGTCCAATGTAATACAATAATCCATAATGCTCTAGCATAACTTGGAAGCAGCACAAGGTTTCCTTTTTTCACTCCAGTGACATGAAATAGGAGAGGTGATGATGTGAGTGGGGTTGTCTAAAAGATGATGTTAAGATTATGTCCCATGATGATTTTATCATAATTGTATTGGTCTTGTTAATATTTACTGGGTTTTGGTTTACATTTGCTGTATTAAATATGATGATGCTTTGGATTCAATGCTGCACAACAGGTGTTTTTTTCCCTCCATAACTATTTTCCTTCAAACTTAGCCAGGGAACTGGAAAGCTAATTGTGCTCTTTCTGTGTCCTATGCCATCATCAATAATAAAGTTTCAGACATTACAGCCTGGGGGACCGTTTTGTTAGACATGGCAAGCAGAATACAATTCAGCTCTTCCATGACTGGGCTGTCTGTGCAAAGAAAAATCATACCTTGTTTTTGTTAGATAAAGAATAAGATGTAGGATGTCAAGACCCAAAATCCAGGTATGTTGAGTAAGTGGAGACTCTTCCATTCTTGTGTCATTGCTCTTGGGAACCTAAACTTTCTGAGACCAAACCACACTCTGGCATGAATTCAGATGGCCTCACTGCAGATAGAGGGAGCATCACTTGCTTATTTTACCTTATATGCCACCTGAGTACCAAGATTTCTCCTGACTGCCTTTCATTCTTGTTCTGACGTATATGCTTTTTGATATTGTTTTATAAACAATGCAATTCTCACAACTCTTCAACTCTTCTGCATTTTAGAAAGGGGAAACATTAAATCACTTTCAGTCAGATTTCTTGTAAACCCTATGCTAGAAACTAAAAAATAATTGTTTGGAAAGCAAGACACTTTTAAATGTGTTGAGAGTAACATCACTTCATGCAAGCAAGAAGTCCTAAATGTTTCTGAACTGTTGGCATAGAATTGATGCGCAGAGTGTGGTGAAGGCTTCTGCTAACATGATGTTCATGTGTTACTTGCAGTTATTGAAGTGAACAAGAAGGATATAGTCTTCCTGATAGATGGCTCAACTGCTTTGGGGACTGCCCCCTTTAACTCAATTCGTGATTTCGTTGCCAAAATTGTCCAAAGGCTGGAGATTGGACCCGACCTGATCCAAGTCGCAATGGCACAGTATGCAGACACTGTGAAGCCAGAGTTTTATTTTAACACCCACCAGAGCAGAAAGGATGTGATGGCTAACGTGAAGAGAATGAAGCTCATGGGTGGTACAGCACTCAACACTGGCTCAGCACTGGACTTTGTGAGGAACAACTTCTTCACCAGTGCTGCCGGCTGCAGAATGGAGGAAGGGGTGCTCCCAATGCTGGTGCTCATCACTGGTGGTAAGTCCAGAGATGCTGTTGACCAAGCCGCAGCAGAGATGAAAAGGAACCGGATAGTGATCCTTGCCATTGGGTCAAAAAACGCTGACCTGACAGAACTTGAAGAAATCGCCCATGAGAAAGATTTTGTGTTCAACCCAACTGACTTCCGTGTTCAGTTCATGCAAGCCATTCTTCCTGAAGTGCTGTCGCCTATCCGGACACTCTCTGGAGGACTGATTGTCCAAGAACCACCATCAGGTAATTAATTACCTTTTTTAATTAAGGATATATGGTTTATGTGCTTGTCAACTCTTATTCTATGACATGTGGAGATAAGGGGGAGGGGAAGCATCAAACGCATGCTTAAACATAGCTAAATGTAGTCTTTGATCTGCAAAATGTGCATGAACAGATCGGTGAATTTGGTAGTGTGGTTGTTGTTGCATCTTTGTCATTTTGTCCTTGAGATTTTTGTCCCAAATTCCTTATTTATCACCAATATTTAAAGGTCTGGACGTGAAAGATGTGCTTTACTAGTTAGATACTGAAATCATTCAGTGGAGGCTTATTCTCTTGCTTGGGGTTTGTGTAATCTATGAACAGGGCACACCGTGAATGTTATAATCTCTTCCCCAGTTTGAAAATCATCTGTAGTGGGTATTTGCTTAAGAAAGCTTAAGTTTCTTCTGAGTATAAAGAAAATAAGTGAGTTTTTTTGTAAAGATGTTTAGAGGAAGATAGCCTGACACTGTTGGACTGGAACTCACCCTTTAAGAACATATTTATAGTTTCCTTATCATTTACTCATCTCAAGCCCTAAGAGGCCTGTTGATTTGCGGTGTTGATTTTAATTTAATCCAAATTTAATCCAAAGCCCTGCGAAGCCAGTGAATTCTTTCTACTTGGTCTTGCCGTTGACATCAGTAGACTTTGGAAGCAATCCAGTCACTAGAGTCATGTCTTTTGAGGCAATTTCCCCAGCATTTCAAGAGGTGTTCTAGCTGCATAAAGATTTTACACAAATTTCTCAAGATTTCTTCCTGATAGAGATTCTTGAGGTTGAATTAATGTTGTGCTGGGTCATATTTGGACCTTGCATTTCTGTTTCATGGCACATAAACATTAGAAAAACAGGACTTTCAGCTCCCAGCAAAGTCAATAGTGAAGTTCCCCTTGGCTTAAGTGAGTGTTGAACCATGTCCATATTTTTCCTAGTTTCTCTAAGTAACCTAAAATTATAAACTGCAGTGAAAAAAAGCTGAGTTTTTGGAAAGGGTCCTTAAAGAATTAAACCCTATGATTGATTTATGTGAAGAGCAGCCATTTTGAAATGTTTGCCAATACTTGTCCTTAATTAAGATGGATATAATGGAATTCAGCATTTAATAGGGTTTTTTTTCAGAGTTTGTTTCCTGCTAATACAGTTTTGCATGGCTATTCACAAAACCTGACATTTTTATTTTTCAGTGTGAATTAAAAATTTTCCTGTACTTTCTTGTTCTTTAAAGCTTATTCATGTAGCTTCTCTTTTTTTTTTTTTAACCCAGTCCTTTTGCTCTTCTGTACTCACAGCTATTCACCTACACAATGAGCCAGTAATCGCATCCTACTCCATAAAATGACTATTATTAGTAACATAACTGATTTTGACACTGGGCAGTCTGTTACATTTCAACTAGGTATTGTCTTACCCTCAGCCTTGAATGGCATTTTTCTGTGAAAAATTAAAAATACAGCGAGCCAAGCCAATCTGTAAAATCTGAGAGCAATGTATGTATTCCAAAGAGCTCTTTTCTCCCTTTTAGTTTTAATATCTCAGTATTTATATACTTTTATATATAGGACTGCAAATGTACAGGGACAAGACAAGCTAGAGAAATGGATGAAGATAGCCCTATACTCATAGGTAAATGTTTTAAATGGAAAGATAATGAACAGAATTAACAACGGGCATAAATATATTCTCAAATAATTTATTTGGAGGAAGGCATCCATTCATTGGATCAGCCTACTCATTAGTTTTCTGAGGTCATATTTAAAGTTTTGGTATTTGGGTCTGTCACCTTGGCATGAAGTGTTTTGAGAAAAAAGCACAGGGCAATGATCCTGTGGTGTCTTTGCCTGATGTTGCGGATCTGTGTCTTGGAACTCCTTGGGACACAGCCCAGGAAAGATATAACCTTAAAAAAGGAGCTGAGAACTGTCTGGTTATTTCCAAAAGTGTCGAATTTCCTCCTTCAATAGCCTGAAACATGGATATCTGAAACTGCTGACATCAAAATGCAGTTTTCTGCACCAAATGCTGACATCAAAAAAGCAGATGTATCAGGCAACTGTTGCAGCCTTGTCTGGACCAGATGTCCTAAGCCTGGCAGTAAAATCTATTTTTAATACCCACTCAAAATACCAACCAAATTGGTTACTTGACAGACGTGTTTTCCCATGCAAGGGGAGCCTAACTCTGCTTGGCAGGCCACCCACCACTGGCTGTGCAGCATGGCGGTGGAAGTTACATGGTCCTCTACATCTATGGATGCATGGGAGAATCCCCATGGAATGGGGGATTGCTTAATAAGTGGGTGATCACATTGGGCATCAAAGCAACTTTAGGTTCTAGAAAGGAGAAATGTTCCCTAAAGCTTCTTTAGGAAGCCCCAAGGTGGTGACTTGTAGATAAGCAAGGTGTCTGAAAGTCTAATTCAATGTCGTTCTACCAGAATCAATGAAGCCGCTTTCTGCTGGCTAATGATCTGGCCCAGAGCAGGCAACTGTGGCACTAGAAGCCATTGAAAACTTCTGCCATGACAGAGGCTGAGCCCCATTGATAAACCTGACATTTAAAAGACTTTACGACAGAGGTCAGAAGCCTCCCTTGCCCAATTTAGTAATTTCCAGCAAGGTCCTTATTACTTCTGTACTGTTCACCCTCTTCTCTTTTCTTTCCCCTCTTCATCCTGACAAGGTTTACATGCGTGTACGGCATATGCTGCATGCACACATGAAAAAATAAATCCATTTTTGTTTTCTGTGATGTCTCATGTTATTTTCTGTGCTCCACTGCAGTTCAAGTAACCAAAAGGGATATCATCTTTCTTTTGGATGGATCACTCAACGTCGGAAATGCCAACTTCCCCTTTGTGCGTGACTTTGTTGCCACCCTAGTTAACTACCTTGATGTCGGCAGTGACAAAACCCGAGTTGGCTTAGTGCAATTTAGTGACACTCCTAAAACTGAGTTCTTTCTATACTCATACCAAACCAAATCAGACATAATCCAACGTATGGGGCAGCTGAGGCCCAAGGGTGGGTCAGTGCTGAACACTGGCTCTGCACTGAACTTTGTGCTTTCAAATCACTTCACGGAAGCTGGTGGGAGCAGAATAAAAGATCAAGTGCCACAGGTCCTAGTCCTGGTGATGGCAGGGAGGTCTGCCGATCCCTTCTTGCAAGTTGCCAATGAATTAACTCGGGCTGGAGTTTTGACTTTTGCTGTTGGTGTTAGGAATGTGGATAAGGCAGAACTTGAACAGATTGCCTTTAATCCAAGAATGGTATATTTCATGGATGATTTCAGTGCTCTGGCAGATTTACCCCAGGAGTTAAATAAGCCTATAACAACATATGTTAGTGGAGGTGTGGAAGAGGTTCCACTCGCCCCAACAGGTAATACCTACCTTCCTTCATGTTGACTGCATTGAGTTAATCTTGTTTCTCTTCACTATTTGTTCTGCATGTACACCTTCACATCCATCCAAGGCCCTGAGACATCAAAGCAGTGAGGGCTGTGCTTAACCATCAATATGTTGCTTGACACTGGCAGCTCTTAACTTTGCACAAGTCAGTCACATTACATTTGAAAGACAGCACAATTTTGGTGAGTCAGGACCAAGGAGGATCCAAGTGAGTCTATGCCCACCAGTCATTCAATCAGACATTCCCTTTCTGTTGCCCTAATAATGTCAAAGCCTGTAAATGCATTGTCTGCACTAGCTCAGGCAATGGGACCATGTGCTTTTCACCAAAAAGAAGTGGTGTATTAAAGTCATGCCAAAGAGCACAGAGGAACAGACATCTAGCCAGATAGAGGCAGCTGAAGCCTTCCCCAGAGCCACTTTGTCAAAGTGCTGTTACCAAAATGTTACAAAGGCTGAATTTGAATCTTGATATTCAAAGTTATCCTGAAATATTAAATCTAAAAGCTGTTGGCAAGGTTAACCCTTTTTAAACAGGTACTTGCTCATTAATTCTCTTATTAAGCTTATGAAGACATAAGAACAATCAGGTTTGTTTAGTACAGAAAGGAGACAATTAAGATTAATATGAAATATGTTAAGACACAAAGATATGAGCTGCTTGGTTTTGCTTTGGATGGTCAATTAAATTAAAACCACATCAAATGGACACAGGTAAAAGGCTTTTCCCCCTTCCAATTCATAACTCGCCCATGGATTTAGATCCTTCTTGTGATGCAACCGGGAGAAATACTTTAAGAGAGTGCAGGAAATACTTTGTATGCTTGTATGTATGAACTAATGTTTTGTTATTAATTTTTGTTATTTTGTTATTAATATTTGTTATCTACTAAGACTTTAAATAGAAAACCCACAACCCTGTTGTACTTCATGCCTGTATTGTCAGCGTATTGTTAGACCATAAACATCACTGGCCTAATCTGAAATGGCCAATTTATGATATGATGCAATACGATATATCATACAACTATCTGGTGCCTGAATTTACTGAGTCTTAGGATAGATATGTCCTGGCTTCCTCCTCTTCTTCAGATAAATGAATCAAAGGTGCTGTTTATTCCCGTAGCTTTTGAATACTTCAGCAAATAAAAATCACTTGTTTTGCATATTGAAACTCAGCCAATTTGAAGAGAAAATTTTAGGATGATATTTAAGAAGAAAAATGCCTTCACATATTTTTTTTTTTTCCCCTCTTTTCATTTGTGAATTTATTCTAGAAAGCAAGAAAGATATTTTATTCCTGATTGATGGTTCAGCCAACCTCTTGGGTAGCTTTCCTGCCGTCCGGGACTTTGTACACAAAGTAATTTCTGATCTGAATGTGGGTCCTGATGCCATGCGAGTAGCTGTAGCTCAATTCAGTGACACCATTCAAGTTGAATTTGACTTTGCTGAACTCCCATCCAAACAAGACATGCTTCTCAAAGTGAAAAGGATGAAGATAAAAACTGGGAAACAACTGAATATTGGAGCTGCTCTAGATGAAGCTATAAGGAGGCTGTTTGTGACAGAAGCTGGAAGCAGGATTGAAGAAGGTGTTCCTCAGTTTTTGGTCCTCCTTGCTGCTGGGAGATCAACTGATGATGTGGAACAACCATCAGATGCTCTGAAGCAAGCTGGAGTTGTGACCTTTGCTATTAAAGCCAAAAACGCCAACCTTATGGAGCTGGAAAGGATCGTTTACGCCCCGCAATTCATTCTGAATGTTGACTCCCTTCCTCGGATCTCCGAGCTTCAGCCAAACATAGTCAACCTGTTGAAAACTATCCAGCTTCAGCCAACAGGTACAGGGACCCCCAGGGGTTTCCAAGAGGCTGAAAGACACCACTTACATGTCCCTCTTAATTTGGTAATGAGCAATTGGTTCTGGTGATGTTTAAAACTATTATGTAAAAACTGTGATTGTACTTGGATTTTCCTCTGGTCAGACCCTGATCCATCAAAGCTTTAAGGTCCAAACTGAATTCGAAAGATGAGTAAGGAAAAGCCTTTTGTTTGGCTGCAAGAGCTGCAATAGGTGCTGTTACCAGCGCGTAAAGCTGATGTAACAGAGTCATTGCCCCAGAGATCTTGCATAAATAGATGTGCAAATGCTGGGCCAGGGCTAGAAGAAGCAAATATAAGTTTGCTGCAATTTCACTTTCCATGCTCCCTTTTCTGGAGGAGTGGTAGGGAGTAAGGAGTTCTACACCATGCTGTGTTTTCTCCGGCTCTGTTATTTCTTATGGGATCAATAGTTTCTACATTTTGTACGTGCGCACCAGTAAATTAGGTGCTCTTGACTCAGTTACCATTACAAAAATTGATTAGTTGAAGAACAACAAAAAAAATCACCCAAAAGAATCACAGAGACACAATTTCAAATTTGCACTGCAGTACTGGAAATTATGTGTGTCCAGCTGTGTGATTTCCTGAGGCAGCCCTAATTTGAGCATTAACCTGTCTCCCAACAGCAGGTGGGGATGAGGAAGTGTAGTAACATCCACATCATCTGTCCATAAAGGTCCTGGGCAGATGGACTTAGAATCATAGAACATAAAAAAAGAAATAGAGCTGAAAGGGATCTCAGGGTGCCATCTGCTACATAACCTTGTCTCCAATGGGATCTTCTGGTCTGGCACCAGCTGACATCAGTCTAATCTGTTCTGAAAAACCTCCCGTGGAGGAGATTTCCCAGCCTCCATAATCAAGCTGCTCAATTGCTTTTATCTGTATGAGTAGATAGTTTCCCTGAATGTCAGACCTCTGCCTTCCCAGTCATAGTTTAAGCCTTTTACATCTCCTCCTGCTCAAGAAGGATGTATATGTCAGCTCATTCCTGCGTTTTGTGTGACAACCTTTCATTTACTTCAAGCTTGCCATGTATGACTTGTCTCAATTCTCTTGTCACCAGCTGCGTACCCAGCTCATTCAACCTTCCTTGTAGGTTCTCTACCTTTTCACCCTTGTCTCTCCAACATCAGCCTGTTCCAAATGACCAAAGCATAACAATTGTGACCCGTAGTTGTCTCTCACCCCATCTTTTCCATGTGGAGTTGCTGCCCTTGCCATATTTATGTACCTTTTGCCCCGACATAGACAAATGTGTCCAGTGCCCTTAAGTTGTATCCTCCCTTTCAAAACTTTTTTGGTCTTGTCAAGATCTTTTTGAATGCCCCTGACCACCAAGCACTGTGAATAACTTGTGCTGCAAATAGCTCACAAATAGCTGCATTCATCTACTTTTTCTAGTATTCTTGGATAAAAGAGAGCCACTGCATCTGAGTACCCTTATTTTTTTCTTCTTCATCTGCTACCAAGAGGCTTTTGATAGGACTTTCTTTCCATGCTCCTGAACTGTATGAAACTGGGATACACCAGATAATGTCTGCTCCCTCTTCCTGCCTGCATTGCTCAACAGAAGCTGTATTCCAGTCCTATGCATTAACGCACCAAGTTTCCAACATTCCTCTTAAATAATAAACTTGATCCCAGGTCTGCATTAAGATTTCAGCTGCCCTTGTTAACTCTTTATACGTCCAGTATTCATAAGTAGATGCTGAAGATCTACTTCAGAGGGACAGATGTCACTCCTGTTTGTCCAACTTGACCCTGCTAATAAAATAGCCAACAGCACTTTTGGGGATGCCATCCGTCAGCTGCTGTGTTTGAGAGGCAGTGATGTTTTCTGCCCGGCTCGGGCAAAGCTTTGCAGTTCTGTTAGGCAATAACAGAACGTGTCAACAGTTTTCTGGTCTTTCGCATGTCACAGTCTTGGGTTTTTCTGTTTGTTTTTGTTTGTTGGTTGGTTTTGGTTTGGTTTTTTTTTTTAATGCTTGGTCACAATTGGCATTTTTTGTTCTTGAAATTAGTTAAAAAAAATATAAAAATCAGTGTCTAGCATTTTCAAAAAGCATTTCAGCGTTTTCAGCTGGATGTCCTTTTCAGTAAGTTCTTATTTTGTCTGAGCGTGGGCAGGATTATTTATTTCTCAGTTCAGTGATGCCTCAGAACAGCTCTTTTCTTCCTCTCTTCACCAGCTCCCTGTGAGCACCTCTGCAGTATGTGATTTCATTCAGAAACTTACTTTTCTCTGGGAGCAAAAGATCTTTGATGCCCCCAGACTCATGTTGCATATTGCAAAGCCATGTGCCAGCTTCCCAGCCCCCATGGGAGCAGATGGCTTCTCCCAGCCTCAGGTAGGCGATGGTACCCAGAGTCCCTTGTTACCCTATTTCCTATGGCTCTATGATTCTATGACTTGGGGGGGAAGGAACAGCATGTGTTGCACAGAAGTTTCCACCAACTTTCACCTATCTGCCTCTTTGCCAAGGATTGCAGCCAATGATAGAGGAACCAAACCACCCATCCTGACACCTCGCTTCTCCCCACCCCACCCCACCCCCCTCCGAGTATTTGCCCTCCTTTGGTTAAATGTATGTGGAGAATAATAACCACTGCAAACAAGAATCTCACTTATTCCCCCCTTCCCTTACTTGTCTCAAGCAGTAGTTGAGAGAGGTGAGAAGAAGGATGTGGTGTTTCTAATCGATGGCTCAGATGGTGTCAGAAGAGGTTTCCCTCTACTGAAGGTCTTTGTCCAAAGAGTGGTTGAAAGCCTGGATATTGGTCGGGACAAGGTCCGTGTTGCTGTCGCACAGTACAGCAATGTCATACAACCAGAGTTCTTACTTGACGCCTATGAAGACAAAGCAGATCTCATCAGTGCCATCCAGGGGCTGAAGGTTATGGGAGGATCTCCTCTGAACACTGGTGCAGCCCTCGACTATCTCATCAAGAACGTGTTCACAGTGTCTAGTGGCAGCAGAATAGCAGAGGGTGTCCCACAGTTCCTGATTCTGCTGACTGCTGACCGGTCCCAGGATGATGTAAGGAGGCCCTCAGTGGTCCTGAAGACGAGTGGCACAGTGCCGTTTGGCATTGGGATTGGAAATGCTGACCTCACAGAGCTACAGACTATTTCCTTCCTCCCAGATTTTGCTATCTCTGTGCCTGACTTCAGCCAGCTGGATACAGTGCAGCAGGTCATCTCGAACAGAGTCATCCGTCTGACCAAGAAAGAGATAGAGTCACTTGCCCCTGATCTGGTTTTTACATCACCCAGCCCAGGTGAGAAGATGTTTGTGTCTGCACCAAGAGCCAGCGGCGAAATATGATGTTTAGTAGCATCATGGTTGCAACACAAACTGAGAAAAGCAAAGATGGTCACGGCTAAGACTCCAAGTCCGTCTTGGTCTCACTGTTGATGTGATTAGGGTTGGTAGGAGCTGTGTAATTAAGCCCAGTCTCTCAAGGTGGTCCATGTTGTAACCCCATGGAAGACCTACAACGTGAATGCCATGACCTTAATCTCATTTTACGATGATGGACTTTAAGTCCATGCTATTCTTCCTGGAATGGAAGTTGCATCATTTAGATGCTACAGGGACATCTTCACAGCACAGTAAGTCAAGGTCAAGTTTTCTGCTATATGTAAGACCTGCTGATGCATCTTACATTCACGACGCTCATTCACTGGGGGAAGGGAAACTGGAAGCAGGCATCAGGAAAAGGATCAGATCTTCCATTTCTGGTCTTGCTTGGAATGAAATCCAGACAGCATATGCCTGGGATGAAGGGTACCCAGCCCAGAACAATCCTTTTGGAGTCCACCATCCTACTCTGTCCTTTTCTTCCCTTCAGAGCTAGACTGCTTTCCTTCATCCTCATTTATCAGTGTGATATTCAGTGATAATTCAGGCTCTGACCTGAATTATCACTGCAGAAAATATTTTATTAGGAGGGAAAAAGTCATCCTGAAAAGGCAGAAGCTAAGAGAATACTAGGATAGATGCTTTCCTAGAGGACAAATCCAAAGAAAGAGGGGTGATACTGAGTGTAAAACAACCCTGGGCTGCCTGGCAACTCACCTTGAGTAAGGAGCATCACCAGGTTACATTTTCTTGTGTGGAAATCCTAACAGCAGGTTTCCACTTCTCCCTCTTGCTTCTTTGGGTCTGGAAGTTGCTGTTCTTGCACTGCTGGGGGATGTGCGTAGCAGACTGGTCCTGTTTCTGGGTTGAACCCAGAGGTCTCTGCTGGGCCTTCCAGGAGATATCACAGGCAATGAAACAATGAGCACCCTCCCCATGGCCAAAAACACGGGCCAGTGATGTAGATGATGAGCTTAGTTGCTCTCCATAAGCAATGCCTGATGCATCTTCTGACTGCCGCCTTCTTTCCTGCAGTGGGTGTGAAGAGGGATGTTGTGTTCATGGTTGACGGCTCCCGCTATGCTGCCCAGGAATTCTACCTCATCCGTGATCTCATTGAGAGGATAGTGAACAACTTGGATGTGGGCTTTGACACTACCAGGATTTCAGTGGTCCAGTTCAGTGAGCACCCCCATGTGGAGTTCCTGCTCAACACCCACTCCACCAAAGATGAGGTGCAGGCTGCCTTGAGACAGTTGCGGTCGCGGGGTGGCCAGCAGGTGAATGTGGGGGAGGCCCTTGAGTTTGTGGCAAAGACAATCTTCACCCGTCCCTCTGGGAGCCGCATAGAGGAGGGCGTCCCACAGTTTTTGATTGTCCTCTCCTCCCGCAAGTCTGATGATGACTTAGAGTACCCATCACTCCAAGTCAAACAAGTTGGGGTGGCACCTATGGTGGTGGCAAAGAACGTGGATCCTGAGGAGATGGTACAGATTTCCCTTAGTCCTGATTATGTATTCCAAGTCTCCAGCTTCCAAGAACTGCCCAGCCTTGAGCAGAAGCTGCTGACTCCTATTGAAACTCTGACTGGGGACCAAATCAGACGGCTGCTTGGAGATGTGCGACCCCCTGTAGGTAAGGCTCTGACAACATTGGCTGCCTCTGGGTTGCTATCCAAGTAAATGCCACCCAAACATGTAAATAACTTTCCACCCCTTCTTTATAAACCAAGGTTTGCTTTCCTTAGTAAAAAGAAAAGGATTAGCACAGGTGCAGTTTTAGGAGGAAACTTTTAGATATGTGGAAATTCTACCCAAGTACCTAAATACATCATAACGTGATTTTCATGTCATATACCAAAATAAATCAGCTATATTGATTTTAAAGCCAAACACCACAGTGTGTACAATTACCTGTTCCCACATAGCAGCTCCCTTAGAAAGAGACACAAATCTGACAGAAAATGAAGTAAGAAACATTAATAAATACAGAGAAGATCATTAATGAATGAAACAGTTAAGGCTTTGAGTAATGCATGCTTTGAATATTAGGCAGACTGTGAAGACACACTTGTATATAAGCTCTTTTTGGAGAGGCTGTCCATAGCACCCTTCCTAAACCTGGCTAAAATACACTGCATGGTTTTACATCACATGAGAGCAGATAGCACAGAAATCCTCTGACAAAGCTTAAGCAAAGACTTGGCACACAAATAATTTCCTCTCTTCTTGCATCCTTGCAGATATTTCTGGTGATGAGAAGGACATAGTCTTCCTCATTGACAGCTCTGACAGTGTTAGGTCTGATGGGCTTGCTCACATTCGGGATTTCATTAGCAGAATTGTTCAGCAGCTGGAAGTTGGGCCAGACAAAGTGCGAGTTGGAGTGGTACAGTTCAGCAATAATGTGTTCCCTGAGTTCTATTTGAAGACCCACAAGTCCAAAAATGCTGTCCTGCAAGCCATCCGCCGCTTGAGGCATAGAGGAGGGTCCCCTGTGAATGCTGGCAAAGCCCTGGACTTTGTGGTGAAGAACTATTTCATCAAGTCTGCAGGAAGCAGGATAGAAGATGGAGTGCCCCAGCACCTAGTCGTCATCCTTGGAGACCGGTCACAGGATGATGTGAACAGGCCAGCTACCGTGATCACTTCAACCAGCATTAAACCTCTGGGTGTTGGAGCCAGGAATGTGGACAGGAACCAGTTGCAGGTCATTACCAATGATCCTGAACGTGTGTTTGTGGTACAGGACTTCACAGGACTCCGAACTTTAGAAAAGAATGTGCAGAGTATTCTTGAAGAGCTTCCGATCCCTACAACAGAAACCCCTGACATTTCAGGACCAGGTAAGACTGCTATTCATCCTGTAGACTTTTCTGTAGAGAGTACAGACAGAAGTTGTATAATGTGAAAATGATTCTATAATAACACCTTTTGATTCCCAACCCTTTGGTTGCATTCATTTAAAGAAGACTTTGAAGAAGATTTTACTGAGCATTAGAATCAAATTTGCAATGGGATGAGGGTGTCTATCACAAGAACAAGCCATGTTGTATAAAATGTAGCAAGTGTTGTGTAAAACATTTCCTTCTGTACAGATACATCCTAGTTTCAACTGGGATGCAACATCATGACAAAGATTGATGAAACTAAGAGGGTAGAAAGAAGCACACTGCTTCATGAAGCATCTTAAATATTTTTTAGAGTTGCCCCAAGTTATTATTAATAACAGTGTTTTCTTTGTAATCTTTCAGGAGGTAAAAAGCAGGCTGACATTGTGTTTTTGCTGGATGGCTCCATCAATCTGGGGAGAGATAACTTTCAAGAAGTTCTTCAATTTGTCTACTCTGTGGTGGATGCCATTTATAGGGATGGTGACTCTATCCAGGTAGGACTTGCCCAGTACAACTCAGATGTCACTGATGAGTTTTTCCTCAAGGACTATTCCACCAAACCTCAGATTTTAGATGCTATCAACAAAGTCATCTACAAAGGTGGCCTAGTGGCAAACACTGGTGCAGCAATCAGGCATATCCAGGCAAAACACTTTGTGAAGGAGGCTGGCAGCCGAATCGACCAAAGGGTGCCCCAGATTGCCTTCATCATCACGGGTGGGAAGTCTTCAGATGACGGGCCGAGTGCTTCCTTGGAAGTTGCACAGAAAGGTGTCAAGGTATTTGCAGTGGGTGTGAGAAACATTGACTTGAAGGAAGTCAGCAGGCTGGCCAGCGAGAGTGCCACAAGTTTCAGAGCAGCCACAGCCCAGGAGCTGTCTGAGCTGAACGAGCAGGTCCTGGTTACACTGGAAGCTGCTATGGAGGAGAAATTGTGCCTAGGAACAACGGATGTTACAAGAGGTAAGCACAATCCTTTCATAATGTTCTCAGGTGATTCCCAAGGGTGGCTCTAATGAACTTGTCCAGACGGGTCTTGTGCCTTGCCTGTAGCCTGAGGTACAGCATGAACTCAGACCTCCTCCATGACGGTGGAGGTAGGCTGCAAACCTTTGCAAACTTGAACAACTGGTGTGCTAGCACCACAGAGGTGCCATCACAGTAGAATAATTTCAAATATGGCAATCAGGTACTTAACCACTGGCCTCCAACCACCACATTGGAGGGGGGCTCCTTATTTAACTGCCTTTGGACTAAGTCACACTGTCTTCCTCCCCAGATGTGCAGGGACATGGCAGACCAACCTATTCAGTGCCAAACCAAAAAGTGATGGTCCTTCTTTTGCCCACTGTGTTTATAACAAGCCAATTGGACTTGTGCTGGAAATCAGAATTTCTTTTGCCTGGTCATCCAGGGTGCCCACTTGATCTCATTTCATAGAATCATAGAATAGAATAGAATCATCTAGGTTGGAAAAGACCCATGGGATCATTGTGTCCAACCTTTCACCCTACTCTACAAGTTCACCCCTAGACCATATCCCCCAACACTACATCTAAACGATTCTTAAACACATCCAGGCATGGTGACTCAACCACCTCCCTGGGCAGCTATGAGAAAAATCCAGGGCACAAGTGGTTGTAGCTGAAGGTCAAATACTCTTAAGGAATACCATGATTTGGCTACTTCAGAAGCCAAGCAAGGGGAACTGGGGTGAGTAAGCAATCTGGTATTGCTGTTGGACCAGATCCCTAGCAGCTGGTTTAACTTACTATAATAGGGCAAGTCCTACTCCCAGCACAACTGACCATGGTGCAGCCCTCTGGCTTTTGAGCAGAGGTGCCTCCCAAACTTCTGGAGAAGCTGAAGGAGAGCCACAGCAGCCCTGAGCTGAGCTGCTGCTCCTTCTGAGGTGAAAAAATGAGTGCAGGGAGAAGCAAACAGCTGCTGGTGGTGATGAGTGCTTCCCGAGTGCAACACCAGTGTGATTAATAGCAAAGAAAATTCAAACATCTACCTCTTTGAAAGTCTGCATAGGTGCAGGAGGTGTCAAATCCAGACAAAAGGCATCCAGCAGTCTGATTTCCTCATGCTCCAGAGATGGCTTCAAGCCCAGGCTAAATAACCCTGCAGAAAGGCAGATGTGCTAGCTCAGGTTGAGCAATTTCATGGCTCTTTCTGCCCTAATTCCCATATAAATCCTAGCTCCGCCTTTCAGGGACTTCAGATGAGTCACCTGGTTGACACCTCCCTCTGTGTCGCCATGATGTTAGGACAGTTGCTTCAAGCACAGGCAGAAGGTGCAGGGACAAACGTGCAATTACTGGCAGGTTTTCACACAGTGGAGAGAAAACAACAGTCCTGGCTGCCTGATGAAAATGAAAATTTCTGTTGAATTTGGTTTAGTCAGCTCCTCTAAGTGCTAAGCAACAATTGGGGAAAAAAATTAAAATCAATAAAATGCAGATTTTCGCAGGTTATCATGGCTATTATGAAAGGAAGTAGAAGGCACTAGTGTATCAAATGGCGGCAGCTCTTGGTGCAGAGAGTGCCTTCTCTAATGACTAACAGAATATTTAGCAAAGTCATTACTTGAGAAGCAGTTGTGTTGCTCCACGGTGACCTCCCCCTTTGTATTTCCCTTTCAGATTGTGACTTAGATGTGATACTTGGCTTTGATGTCACGGATGTTGGGCCTGGCCAAAATATATTCAATTCCCAGAGAGGTCTGGAGTCCAGAGTTGAATCCGTGCTGAACAGAATCACGCAGATGCAGAAGATCAGCTGCACTGGCAACCAGGCGCCCAATGTCAGGGTGGCCATCATGGCCCAGTCTCGGGTGGGATCTGTGGAGGGAGTGGACTTCTCAGAGTACCAGCCGGAGCTTTTTGAGAGGTTTCAAGGCATGCGCACCCGTGGGCCCTATTTTCTCACAGCAGATACACTGAGGTCCTATGGGAACAAATTCAGATCCTCACCTTCTGGCAGCACCAAGGTAAGTGAAAACCAAGGTCGCAGGGGTGGTGTTGGCCAGGAAAGCTGACTTATGATGTATTTTAGTTGGCAAAGCAACTGTAAATTCATAATAAATTAAAAAAAAAAAGTTGTTAAATAAATAAATTTGGTCACTTAAGCCCTACTTGGTTCCTGCATTCTCCCTGCATTGTCAAGGTACTCTCTTGACAGTTGCTGAGTATTGCTGCAGCCAGCACCCATGAGCACAGCTTGGCTGCAAACTATTGCTTTCCAGATATGATGGATCTATAGGATGACGTGTATGTACAGAATGCATGATACGATGTACAGAAATGCAAAGCTTCATGGCCTGGAAAGGTCATAGCAATTCCCCCATCTCAAATTGAAGCATTGCTTGGAAGGACGTCTTTCAGGTTCCACAGGGATTGTGTTTCATACCTGAAATGTTCTGAATCCTGACATCAATTTATTTCTCTCCTAGGTCATAATCCATTTTACTGATGGCGTAGATGACTCGATAGATCAGCTGGAGGTTGCTTCGTCTGCGCTGCATACAGAAGGTACTCTTCAAAGCAGTGATTATAGGCCATAGTGTGGCCCATTTTACCACCACTTCTCATGAATTCACAAATTTGGCAGTAATAAATATCTATGAATTTGATAATAACAAATAAAGGTTTCAGCATTTCTACATGCACTTGCTGCTTTTTGTTACTTTCCTGTGATATTTAGCTGCCTGCTGGACCTAACTATGTGGGTAGCTTGCACTGAATACTCTTGAAGATACTTGTTCTAGATTGAATAAGCTCCATTTGCCATAAAAGAGATGGATAATGAGGAAAGGGAGGGCGTGTAGGCTCTGCAGAGCCCCTTGCTTCATCACACAGCCCCTTCTGCTTCCCCCTCACCCTCTTAGGTGTCAACGCTCTCATCTTCGTTGGGCTGGACCGAGTGAGCAATTTTGACAAAGTGATGCAGCTGGAGTTTGGCCGTGGGTTCACCTACAACAGACCTCTCAGAGTTAATCTGCTGGACTTGGATTTTGAGCTGGCAGAACAGCTTGTAAGTAACTTGGCACAGGCAGTACTGCCTTGTAATGCTGGAGGAAAGCCAACAGCTGGATCTCCTGTGAGGCTGAACCATGGCTCAATTACACCCTCTTGGCTCTGGTCCTCTCCACTCCCTGTCTCACATCAGCTCTTTTTAACAGATTCCACAGCAAAGGAAGTAAAGAGCAGATCATGGTGCTGCCTGGTCACATACCACTCCCAGAGATGCCCTTTCATCAGCCTACAGCACAGGAGATTAAGTCAAATGGGGTGGAATAAGATGCCATCAAAAGCTGCTATGCCAAAAAAGTCCACCCTCTGTGTAGATTTATACTTTTGGGGTTTTTAATCTGATGGGTAATGCAGTGTCATGCCCTGTCAGTGCTAATTCTCTTGCAGAAGCTCTGCTTTCTAGGTTTCTTTCCCTGAGTGCGTGTACTTCAGACATGCTTTTAACAGATGAAGTTCTCCTTTCCTCTTCATAGATTTACTTCCCTCCCATGTAGGTCATCCCTCTTGAGTTTGTTGAGTTCGTTTGCTATCAGCTGTGTCCAGTTCCTCCCACCTTTACATCTGCTACCAGCATTATTAAGCAACTTTTTCCAGTAGATTTAATAAGATTGTGTTTAACAACTGGTCCCTGTGATAACCTTGTTGGGACCTTCCTTGAAAATCTGAGGGGGAGTGAGCCTTGTTTTTTTGGGCTAAGAGCTAGTCTTCAGCCCATCCCCAAGGCATCCAGTTGCCTAGGAAAAGCCTTCCAAAATGTAAATGTGCAAAGCTGTCAGCAATCATTTGCAGCCAGAATGCAGTTGGCAAAGAAAGTGTTGTGGGGTTTTTTTGTTTTTTTTGTTTGGTTGGTTGGTTGGTTGGTTTGGTTTGGTTTGGTTTGTGGTTTTGGTTTTTTTTTTGTGTGTGTGTGTTTTTTGTTTGTTTGTTTGTTTTTTGGTTTTTGGTTTTTTTTGATTGGATGATGCAAAACCAAGGTGTAATTTCTCTGAATCCATATCTTGTTTTCTTTTTTCTTTTTCCTCTTTTGCTGTGCACTTGCAAATTGTTCTTAGCCTGTGGGTGGCTGGTGAGCTACTCACTACAAAGACGTTCTCATGGCCAAATTTGTTCCGTTGGAGATTGCTCCCTTCAGTGGCAGGCACTGCTCTGGGGACTGATCTACTAAATGCTGTCTACGAATTCTGCCCCACGCAGTTCCCTTGCCTCTGATGTCCTGAAGATTACATTGACTGCTGCTTCCTAACCACATAACCTAACCAGCTTGCCAATACACACCTCCTCCTCCTGCTATTGTGGGTGTTTCAAGGCAAAGAAACCCCAAAATGCTGCTGGATCAATGTTATGCTTATCTCAGAAGCAATTGGTACAGACTTGAGGGCTTGCAGGAGTTACGGACTTGGGGGTCTGCCAGTTGTCTAACACATTCCCATTGTGTCATTTGCATTTTGCTACAGGACAACATTGCTGAGAGGACATGCTGCAAGGTCCCATGCAAATGCTCAGGGCAGAGGGGTGACAGAGGTGTGCCAGGCCCCATAGGACCAAAGGTAAGTTGTTTCATCTGGAGCTGAAGGGTCCTTGTGCAAGGTCAATGTCCGTCACAGGGGTGATGGGTGGGTGACGTGCAGGCTGCTTATGTTGTAATGGGTGATGATAATGTGGAGGTCACCTCCACTTACCCTCCCATTTTGAACCTGGCCCTGGACCATGCACAGCGGTTGAGAGCTGTTCTTCTTCCCTTCCATCCCACTCTCTGTGTTGTAAAACAACCAAGAGGGCATGGGACAAGTGTCTGGAGGAAACAGGTGACATGTCTTGTCGAACAATTTAAGGGTGTCAAAAGGAGATGGTTTCTCTCATTAACTTCTTTACACAGATGACCAAGCAGCTGCTTTGCACAGATCTAGGGAAATCTTGAGTATCAATTTAGAAGGAGATCACAGAACTATGAAAGAAATGAAGAATCCTCTCTGTTGTCTTCTAGGGTGCCACAGGTGATCTTGGCTACGGAGGCTACCCTGGTGATGAAGGAGGACCGGTGAGTGATTGGCCCTACTCTGCATGGTCCTGCTCATATAAAGGACCTCACCATAGTGAAGCATTTGGAGGATATTTCACTAAATATTTTCTGTTGGGGATGTGGGTGTGGATTAAACAAGAGAGCAAGCAGAACTTTGTGTTTCCCCCACCCAATGGCCTGAGTTGCTGGTCCCAGATGCTTCTGGAAGAAGGTCAGTAAGGAGCTTCTTAAGAGCTGGAGAAGCCATGATGTGGGGGGGATACCTCCCATTATTTGATATGACCCAGATCTGTGCTATTCCTCTGAGGCAGATGGTCCCAAACTCCTGGGAGCAGGGAAGGGTGATTGTGAACACAATAAGTCTGCAACTTCAGTAAAGCTGCAGCCTATGCCAAAGTTATCTGTACCAAATGCAGCTGAAATACTTGAGTTAGACCAAGAATGGGACCAAGAAGGGGTGTTTCTATCCATTACAGTGGCCGACAACATGAGTCCCATGACTCCTTACTAGCACTGTTTCTTCCAAACTCTTACTTAATGAATGCTACATTACCCCTGGAATAAACAACTCCCCATGCATCACTCCCACGAGGTGAAGCTGAGGCCAAGGGGGTTGGTGGTGCTTGTAGCTTTTCCAACAGCACAGGCCAGCTGCTGATGTCAGATATCGCGTGCGATGCAATGTTTTTCTGGGGCTTTAAGGTCAGGATAGGATTAGACATCTATCCAGAGCTCTGAGGGTTTTGTCTTGTCATTTTGGTTTTGAAGGAGAAGTTTTTGTAAAGCTCTTTTGTAGCTTCGTAGCTGACAGTCTGGGAAGGACGTTTCACTCTGTGGTGAAGACTTGCAGTTGGTCTCAACATGAGGAAGGCTGTGGGCAGGAGACAGTGGTGTGGCAGGGAATTAATTTTTCAAAACCTGATGCTCCATTTTTTCTTGTGTTTCCAAGCCACTTTCTGCACTTGCTGATTCATACTGTTAGCTGAAGAAATGTGCTTACTGGACAAACCCTTACTATTCCGTTTTCCCCTCCATGCAACAGGGTGAGCGTGGACCACCGGGTGTGAATGGGACACAGGGTTTCCAGGGATGCCCTGGGCACAGAGGAACCAAGGTATGTGTGGAAAGAGCCTGCACAGAGCAGACCCAGAGTCCAGGTGGTGGGATCCCACTTGAGGGAAACTCCTGCTACTTTAGGATATCATCCAACACCTGCCAAGTACACTTGAGTGGTCTTTCAGCAGGTGTCATGGCTTTAGCATTGTTATGTAGAGTGAAAGGGCAGCCCAGGGACCCAGGCTCGATCTGCAGACAAGGATGATTTATCTTCTGCAGTCTGAAAAACAGGGAAAGATGTCAGAAGAGATGGATTTGCTCTTAACACCAAGAAGTGGTGTGTGCCTGTTTTGGTCCAGGGTGGAACATGCATGGATAGAAATCTTCTGTTGGGGAACAGGGAGAACAGTGAGCCATGGCTGCTGCTTTGAAGAGGAACCTTGAGCAAATGGTTCAGGACAGTGGCTGTGCCACAAGCCAGAAAAGGTGGTGAAATTTATAATATTTATATCACAGAGTGATATTTAAGGATATGTTTCCTACCATTTGCTCTGACCACAGGGTCCTCTGGCAGGGAGCAGAGGAGTGCATGAGCCAAGCCCTTTAGTTGCAGCTGAGATACTGAATCTCTTTAAAAAGCTGTTGAGCCTTGGACAAAGGCACTGAGACTGGATCTGGATTCATATAAAAATGGGTAGAGAGAGAAAAGAAAGTCAGTGGAGAAAGAGCTGTGACTAAGGAGTAAGGTATTTTATCAGATCAGCTGACTGAACCCCATGAGGCATTTATTTTATCTTGGCATGAGTGTTGAGGAGGCAGATGAAGAAGATTGACATAAGGGACAGGCAAACCCTGGTGCAGCACGTCCTGCCTTGCCAGATCCTGGCTCTGGGTCCGCCACCAAGCAAGACCCTCCTCCCCACTGCTTCCCACAACAATGACCTGGGCAAAAGTGGAGTAACTCCCTTTTCTGATCTCTTTAGGGTTCTCGGGGATTCCCAGGAGAGAAGGTATGGAGCTATTTCCTCATGCCATGGTATTGAGCGTATGGACACAACGGTATCCCCCTCTCCATTCTTCTTTCACTGGGTAAGCTTTTGCCCCTTGCTTCTTTTGTAGGGTGAACTGGGAGAAATGGGTCTGGATGGCATTGATGGAGAAGAGGTCAGTCATTTTAATTGCTTTTCATAGCAAGCTGCTTTGGTGAAGCATCTAATAAACGATGTGAAAACAACAAATATTCTGAAATATTTCTCTATTTTAGGGAGACAAGGGTTTGCCTGGCTCCTCTGGAGAGAAGGGATACGCTGGCAGAAGGGTAGGTTTTATAACATTTATGATGGGGCTGAATGATGGTGAAAAGGTGGATTTGAGCCAGGGGAAGGTGGAAAGACATCCTGCTTCCCTCCTCTGGACTGAGGTGCGTAGCAAAAGAGATGCTTTCAACAGACAAGGGCTGCTCTTGCAAATTCTCCATCTCTTCCCACAGGGTGATAAGGGAGTTAAAGGTGAAAGAGGAGAACGAGGTGACCGTGGGCTCCGAGGAGATCCGGTAAATATTGTTAAGGCATCTTCTCAACATTCCACCCACTTTCTTCCTGTCCTGGGGGTCATCAGCAAGCTTGCATTCAGGCTTATTTCTTCTTATTATTATTAAATTCTGTTTGACAGTGGCAGGTCCAGCAAGGTTTTGGAGATGACATGTGGGTAACACATGCCTCTTGATACCAACCTGTCAGTCACTGTTTCAATATATTAAAATTCCCTTTCCTCCTCTTCTCAGTAGAAAAGCTGTGTCTGTCTGAAAATACCAGTAACATTTCATTTAATTAAGTCAAAGAAAAAAAGAAAAAAAAAGGCAAACACAAAAAAAGAAATGTTCTTCTGAGCTATGGTGGAGCAATTTATGGTGTCTGACTTCCATGTCCCATTTACACAGATGTTTCTCATCGCTTTTTTGCTTTCAGGGAGATTCAGGAGCTGATAATACTCAACGGGGATCCAGAGGCCAAAAGGGTGAAATTGGACCGATGGTAAAGTTTCTCTGTTGTCTTTTGTTGTTTTTTGGTTTTTACAATAAGATGGGATAGAGAAAGAGGTTGCCAAGAAAGTGCAAGTTTCTTAAACTCATCATGCCTTGTCAGATGAAATATTTTTCCACTAGAAAACACTGTTGGTATGCAACCAAAACTTTCTCTGGGAAGGAAGATGCTTTGTGTAAAAAGTCCTTTTTTTTTAATTATTATTATTTTACAATGCCTTTGGGATATTGTCACTGAAAACAACCTCGTACTTGGAAATAAACCTCATATGTTCTTGTGGGTCATATCCAAAAGCAGAGAACTGTTTAGATGATACCAAATCTGAAGGCCTGATTAATCTGAAACTTTCTAAAAAACAAAACAACCCATATGCTCCTTGGAAAATTTCAAACCCCATTTGTTTTCATATCAGCTCAATATACAAATGCATCTTAAAATGTCAGAAGGCATTTCAAAGAATGGGAATGTCATCTTGTGCTAGCTCAGGAACTTGATGGAGAGTCTCCATGAGTTGTTGGAAGGATTTCCACCAATGAAGGAATATTGAGTAACTTGTATGAGAGCACAAAAGGACTCCATTTTGAGAACCAAACTATTTTTCCAGTGCCTGCTCATCTCAGTGCTCTCACTTGCATTTTGCTTTTCTCTTAGGGAGAGCCAGGACCAGTGGGCCTGGATGGCCAAGACGGTGGAGTTGGGAGGAAGGTGAGCTGCTAGACACACAGTCAGTGGGGGCTGAGCTTAGACTGATGATATTTTTTTCTCTCCTGCCTTCCCTTGTTTCACAAGCATCAAGAGTTCAACTTAAAAAAAAACAAAACAAAACAAAACAAAACAACAACCAAACAACAAAACTCAAAAGGATAATTCCTGGTGGCTTGATGGCTTGTTCTATGGACTTTAAAGGTCTAATCCTGATTTTATTCCCAGGCAAGTAATTCAGTGCTCAGCTCAGTGAAGCCCCACCTGATTTATTCTGGTATGAACCAGCAATGGACCCTTGTGGCCAAGAAGGCCAATGGTATTTTGGGGTACGTCAAGAAGTGTGTGGCCAGCAGGTCTAGGGAGATTTTCCTCCCCCTCTACTCTGCCCTAGTGAGGCCACATCTGCAGTATTTGGTTCAGTTCTGGGCTCCCCAGTTCAAGAGAGACAAGGAATTATAGGAGAGAATCCAGCAGAAACTATGAAGACAGTGAGGGGGCAGGAGCATCTCTGTGATGAAGAAAGGCTGAGCTCTGGGACTGTTTAGCCTGGAGAAGACTCAGATGGAATCTTCTCAATGCTTACTGGAGCAGGTTGCCCAGAGAGACTATGGAGTCTCCTCTGAAGAGATTCCAAACCCACCTGGACACAATCCTGGGCACCCTGCTCTGGGTGACCCTGCTTTAGCAGTGGGGTTGGGTGAGATATCTCCAGAGGTCCCTTTCAACTCCGACCAGTCTGTGATTCTGTGATATGCATCTGAATTTGGCTGATGGCTTTTAAAAGGCAAAACTCAAACTGTAGCTGGGACATCTGGAGATATGTTCCCTGCTGCCACCTGTCCCTCGGGGCACATGGCACTCACCTATGTGGTTTGAGGGTTGAGGAACACAAGGTAGGAGAAAACAAGCTAAGGTTTGATTTAAGAGAACTGTCTGTGTGGATCCCTCCCTCCCTCCCTCCCTC
>JANHFX010006480.1:40697-59086 GCA_027560015.1 Chloroceryle amazona
CCCTCCCTCCCTCCCTTCCCAGTAGTTTAAACTATTCAAATGTAATTTTGGACTAAGAGAAGGAACAATACACATATGTGAAAAACAGTAGACAAATGTGTGTTTACACACTTGCATAAAAAGTCTCATCATTTCTGTGTGCACAGGGTATGACAGGACGAAGGGGACCGATTGGAGTTAAGGTAAGTGGTTAACAAGGACAGCATCTAGCCAGGCAGCCACAGCACCCAGAGAAGACACATGCAAGCCTTGCTTCTTCCTCTCTGCCTCCTCTCTTCTCCAAATTTCCCTCCTATTCCTCCTCTAGTGCCTCTCCCTGTATGCTCGTTGCTGGACTTGGTGCAAAAGCAGCTGTTGACACACCTGGGGCTGCCTGTCCTCTGCAGCATTCCTTGGTCAGATGCTTTGTTTCCATATGCTCCTGGAGCAGTGTAATGGGGCCAAAGAATAAAGGAGATGGATGCCCATTGATTGCAGGAGGCAAATTACCCCACCAGTTCTGTGCTCTCTCACTGCTACAACTGTATTATGAAAAAAAAGCCCCGTCTCTTTGTGCAGCTATAAATGCTATGAGATCTCATTTCCCACCCCATTGTGTTGACCACATCTCCCTGTGCTAACCTGCATTGTACTATTTTGCATTTCAAGGGTACCAAGGGCTTGCTCGGTCAACCAGGGCCAGCTGGTGAACAAGGCATGAGAGGGCCACAGGTCAGTGAACTTACAGCAAAGTAAATGTCTTACCTCATGGTGCTGTTGCATTATTTCATCACAGCCACATCCTCAAAGAGTGTCAGGTCTGAGGACTGCCAGGATTTGGGTATTTTTGGGTGCGTTGTGGCCTGGTTGTCTTGCCCTGGGACATCAAGCCTGACACTGCATTCAGACAACCCAAGGTGTGATGTGTTTGAAAACCATCTCTTGGGCACTGCAGTGTTTGCTTTCCCTTGTGATCTTGTTTTGCACTGGTGCATTTCTGCCCCATGCTGACACAGTCTCTTTTCTCCCTGTACAGGGTCCAGCCGGCCAGACTGGCACACCAGGCATAAGAGGAGAACAGGGCATTCCAGGACCCAGGGTAAACCTTTCTGTTGCTTCTCAGCCATTGACCCAACAATGCTCAGCAAGGACTGATAAACTCAGAAGAGCTAATAAGATGCGATTGATGTATATTTCCATTCCCCACCCCTCCAGGGCTTCAATTGTGTTTCCACTCTCTTATAACACACTGTCAGCTTATACTAAAGGTTTCTTGATCAAGAGTTACAGGAGAGAAAGAGTTAAAACCACCCACAAAGAGATCAAGACTTCAGTGTTTGAACTGTTACAGTTTACAATCTTAAATAAAAAACATCCCACAGTTATTGGTAGGGCATCCTCCATGATGTGTTGACCTCTGAAGCCAGAGCATGACCACCTCATATGCTGGCTCAGACACCCTCGTGCATTTATTTCTCCTTCCTGCTGCATACCCCAGCAAGACTCATGGCCATAAAGCCAGATACATCTTGCATTTCCTCATCCTGAGCAGGACTTTGCCCCTCCTGCTTGCACCTTTCCCAGGGGGGTTCTCTAGGGCCAGTATAAATTGCTGTGGACATTTGCATTGAACTGACCTCGTCCTTCAGCAGTTCCTGGCCATGAATTAGACTTCTGAATTTCCTAAGGTGCTTTGAGAGACATCAGCGCTAGAAGTTCACACACCATTTCTATGGATATCAAATGCCCTAGCTTCTGGCACCCAGTTTTCTCAACACATTTCCAACATTCCTCTTCCTGTTTCCATTCCAGGGTGGTGGTGGACTACCAGGAACCCCAGGAGAGCGGGGCAGGATCGGTCCCCTGGGAAGAAAGGTATGTCTTTATGAGCAGTGGGTGCCAACAACTGAAACAGCAATGAAAAGCTTCCTATCCAGAGTGAGCTTAAAACCTCTCGATGAACCTCTTGGAGCAAAAATTAGCTTGTTTTCTCTGGCTTGCCCAGTGTGGCGTAGAGCAAGGTCTGTGCTCTGGTTATTTCATTAGGTTCCTATTTCATTGAACAGAGAGGCAAAAGTAATTGAATTGCTGAGATTCCCAAGTCATTTTCCAGGGCAGACTCTCATCAGATGGCCACATAGGAAGATGGTTGCGCTGGATCTCTCCAGACCAGCAATTCATACACACTGGTTCTGCTCCACTATCCAGTTGAATTGAAAAAAAAAAACCCAGAGCCTGGGGTTTTTTATTTTTGCAGCATTTATAAAAACCAAACACCATCCTGTGGTCAAAAATGGTTGCTATGTCCCATTGCTCAGGTTTCCTAAAATCACTAAAGGTCCCATTATAGCACAAAACGTTTGTAGCATTGCTGGCCACATAGGTCCCATCACAGTTCTCTGCTGCAAAGACTGCTGCATAGTGGTCTATGCAAAGAAACCAGTGCTGATGGAGTAGGAAAAGCTCAGCTTGGAGTTTCAGCCCATGCTTTAACAGATGCTCTTGTTTTCAGGGTGAGCCTGGAAACCCTGGACTCAAAGGGCCAAATGGACAGCAGGGCCCACGAGGAGAGATGGTAAGTATGGCCATGCACTCACACATTTAAGGGTGCTGGGTAATGGACCACAGCCATTCACAACAGAGGGTTTAGCTCCCTTATGGACTTTGCATCCTTCATGATACAATATAAAAGGGAAATCAGCTTTATGTCTTCAGCTGGCATGAGCACAGCTGGTTATGGTATGTCCCTTCGAGGAGGTGACATGGATTTTATGATCTTCAAGGTCTTTTCCAATGTGAACGATTCTATGATATTCACTTCAAAAGTAACTTTTAATATCTCAGAGATCAGTCCACAGGACAGAGGCTCTCCAGAGTTGCTTGGCCTTGTCCCAGCTCATTGCATCAGGTATGGGTAGATACCCTGAGCTGACCCCATGAGCTAGTCCAAAGTAACCCGTAAAAAAGACATGGATTGAGTGTTTTGTGGGGCCTGATTCTCATTATTCTGTTTAATAAGGAGCCAACTGAGGTAAAAATGGTTTATACAAAGCAAGGGAGGACAAGCTTGGGTCAGACCAAACTGTAAGTACACCCCTGGTGTTGGTATTACACATTATATGTGTATACTAGGCAGGTTTTAATTCAGATTTGCAGTTTCGGCACCACCTTTTTCTGGTTTGTTTATTGTTTGTTTTTTTTTACCCTTGGAATAACTTCATCAATAGAAAGGCTTCCTCAAAACCTGTGCCATCAGTGGGTTCTTTCTATTGATGCCTCTGGATCTGTGAGGTTTAAGCTATTCACATATGACTGCATGTTAATGACTTTGGCTTCTCAATTTCAGGGTGATGATGGACGAGATGGAATTGGTGGCCCAGGTCCTAAAGGCAGAAAGGTAGGTGTATGCTCAGCATGCATATCTACCAACCTAAGTTACCAAGGACAAGGGAATAGCCAGCGTGCCCAGGACAGATTGGCAAGGCAAGAGACTGGGTGAAGTCAGATACATACAGGGCAACAATCAGCCCTATGTGTACTCTAGTGAGAAAATCAGACACGACTCTTCAAACCTTTCCCTTCTGCCTTTGTCTTCCTCCAAGAAGGAAGCATAATTGGTTTGTACCTTTTAGCCAGAGAGCCCCACGAACATCTGTGGAACTTCAAAAACAACATGTCAGCATCTCTGACTGCTCTACAGTTGAAATTAGCCTTAGAGGAGCAACAAGAAAAAATTAAAACCTTAAAGAGTGTGTCTCTTTGCTTTCTATTAATCATATGAGGAACAAAATTGCAAAATGAATTTGCAGTCTCTATCCACTAAATTTCTTCAGTTGTTACACATCAGCCTACAGAATCAGGTGCCTTTTTCAAAATATATTGAAATAAACCTTTATGTCATTTCAGGGAGAACGTGGTTTCATAGGCTACCCAGGGCACAAGGTATGGTGCAGCCCATGAGCTGTGCATTTCCCAAGCAATGTACCTGTTACCTATGGTCCTGTGCAGATTCAGAGCACAGGTAACAGTTTTTTTCCCCAACCAGGGTGGACCTGGTGACCGTGGTGGTGGTGGAGGCCCTGGCCCTAAAGGAAACAGGGGCCGCAGAGTAAGTTGGACATGACAATTTTTTCCTTCTGCATGAAAGGCCTGAAAGATGTACACATCTTTTCCCCAAGTGTTGACCCATGCTCTTGGGAGTCCTCCTGCAGATGTTCATGGACAGGACTTCTCTGCTCTCTCTCTCTAGGGAAACGCAGGAGATCCTGGGACACCTGGTCAGAAAGGAGAGGTTGGATACCCTGGACCATCTGTAAGTGTTCATTGCATTGTTGGTGGAACCTCTGGTTTCCCCCTGGAGAAACTCCTGATTGGTTCTCTGAGAGATGTGGTGGTCCCTATTGGTGCCAGAATTTGAGAAATATGCCCATCATCTTGTCCACCTCAAGTTGGGCAAATTCCACTTCATTCCTCTATATATCCATGTCTCTACAAATTCCTAACTAGTTGTTCATCAGTGATAAATATTCACCTGCCCTCAAACTCTGCAATGCACTGCAGCACAAAAAAGTCAAGAGACAGGCTCTTATCAGGGACCAGGATTTCCCAATGGCAATATGCCACAAAAAGCTCCTTCTAGGAAGTTCTCAGCTCCTTACCAGTTGTCATCCCACATAGGATATATCCCATGACCAAATCTGATATGGCTTGCTTTGCATGTGACCTTAGAGCATTGTAAGTATCCCTTTTTGTTTTGACCTCAGCTAGATTTACCCCTCACATGGGAAAACATTTCCTCCTGTTGCTGAAAATTCAGCTGAAAACAGGCAGGTCTTCCCTTAGCTTCTGCATGACCTGTGGTTAGATAATTATTCCAACTCTGGAGTACCCATGTGCTTAATATTTCTCTATATTTTTTAAACAGGGACTTAAAGGTGATAAAGGAGAATCCAGAGATGTAAGTGTGACATTATTTCTCTCTTGTTTAGAAAGACTTTTGTTGGCTGTGTTGCATATGTTTTTTTTTCCCCTTTCTCCCTCTCTTTTGTTTTATTTTCCAAAGCAATGTGCACTTGTAAGGAACATCAAAGACAAATGTCGTGAGTACACCAGTGCTTTGCTGATTCCCTGGCTCTACCCTTATATGCCCCTCATGTTACATGAATGGCACTGACCAAACTGTTTCCCCCCCCCATTTTTTCCACAGCTTGCTGCTATGGTAAGTCACCTTCAGTCCTTTAAACCCCAGTGTGATTGCATGCCAGAATTGTATATTCATACCACAGAGGTAGTATGAATGATTTATTCCTGCTGAGGACATGGTCCTTGCAACCTGACAACTGTTTAAGGCACTGTTTGTTCCCAACACACATTTCCGGCAGGTCCCAAGGAGTGCCCTGTGTTTCCAACTGAGCTGGCCTTCGCTATTGACACCTCCTCTGGTGTTGTGAGGGATGTTTTCAACAGGATGAAGCAAACTGTCCTCAGAGTGGTGAACAACTTAACGATCGCTGAAAGCAACTGTCCTCGGGGTGCACGGGTGGCTCTGGTCACCTACAACAACGAGGTCACCACAGAGATCCGCTTTGCTGACTCCAGGAAGAAATCGAGCCTCCTCCAGCAGATCCAAAACTTCCAGGCAACCCTGACTACAAAGCCGCGCAGCCTGGAGACCGCCATGTCCTTTGTGGCCAGGAATACCTTCAAGCGTGCCCGAAGTGGCTTCCTTATGAGGAAGGTGGCTGTCTTTTTCAGCAACGGGGAGACGAGAGCCTCCCAGCAGCTCAGTGATGCCGTGCTGAAACTCTATGATGCTGGAGTCATGCCTGTGTTCCTCACCATCAGACAGGACCTGGTTCTCAGCAGAGCTCTGGAGGTTGGGGTCATTCACTCCTTCTTTCATTTTCTGCTCACAGCTTCAGTCTGGTTTGCTGGGAAGATTGATGGCGCTCGCTTCTACAGGCAGGGATTGGCTTTAACTGGCCTTTTAAGTGCTTAGCGCTGAGAAAACGTTGCTGGCCAAACTCATTCAGCGTATCTATTAGGAAAGGAATCCAAAACGTAACACATAGTGAGTCATTTGTTTCCCAGATCATGGCTCCAGGGTGCCAGGTGTGGTATGAAACAGAAGACAGTCCCACAGTGAGAAAGGTCTGACAGAGAGGCAAATGGAGGGAAGGGGAAAGTATGGTGTTTTTGGCAGAGTAAGAGCGGATGTACAGAGATTTAAAGCAACAAAAGATACCCCTGATGAGCATGTTGAGCACTGTTTCAAGTGCTTGATCCATTTCTTGGGGTTTAGGTCTCTGAACTAGACCCACTAACTGGCACTGGGGGGCATTAGGCTCCTCCAAATGGGATCTATCAAAAGCAGCATGCTGAGTAGAATCATAGAACCATTTTGTCTGGAAGAGTCCTTTAAGATCATTGAGTCCAAAATCATTAACCCAGCACCGCTAGTTCAACACTAAATCAAGTCCTGTAGCACCTCATCTACATGTCTTTTAAATTCCAGGGATAGTGACTCCACCTCTGCCCTGCACAGCCTGTTCCAGGGTTAACAACACTTTTAGTGAAGAAGTTTTTCCTAATGTCCAAACTAAATCTCCCCTGGTACCACTTGAGGCCATTTCCTCTTGTCCTGTCACTCATTATCTGGGAGAAGAGGCCAACTCCACCTGGCTCCAACCTCCCTTTGGGGAGCTGGTGAGAGCAAGAAGGTCTCCCTTAAGCCTCCTTTTCAGCAGACGGAACAACTCCAGAATCTCTTAGAGTTACGTGTTGCCTTTTGAGCTGAAAATAAAAGAAGGCAGCATTACTAACACCATGTTCTTCCGTTTGCATCTAACCAGATCAACAACACAGCGGTCGGACATGCAATTGTTCTTCCAACCAGCAGCAGTCAGCTGAATGATACTATCTGGAGGCTCTTGACTTGTCACATTTGCCTGGGTAAAGCATCCAATTTCTTCTCTAGACAGTGCCAAATCCTTCTGGTCATGCAGCAGTTGGTTGTCAGTGGTGCAGAAGGGAAGCCCAGTTGGGAGTCAGCCCTTTTGCTGCTGAAGATGAGGGATTCATATTCTTAGGCTGAGCAGAAAACATTGGCACTGTGAATGAGGCTTGACTGGGCATTCTCCACTGTGTAAAGAGAAGCTCCTTTTTTGGCTGGTTCCCACTTTTACAGCCCAAATACTGATAGCCAAATGCTCTAAAGTATGGCCTTCTGCCATTTATGACAGAGCACTTCAGGGATCTCTTTGGACAAAGGAGCACATAAAAATATTATATGCTTAACTAAATGTGTTTTGGGATGAATGACTTTGGTATCAAGTAACGGACCAGTGAATGCCTGTGGGAAATACAACACAAGAGATTTTTACAATGGTGAGGGAGGGTCATCTTTGGTTCCTCCAGGTGAAACCTACTGTCTTTCTTCCCTAGATGTGTGTGACCCTGATCCTGCCTGTGGTTTTGGTGCTCGGAGACCTGTATTCAGAGACAGAAGGGCAGCTCCAACAGATGTAGACACAGATGTAGTCTTCATCATGGATAGCTCAGAATCCACCACCCCTTTGCAGTTCAACGAGATGAAGAAGTACATTTCCCACCTCATAAGTAACCTGGAAATCAGCTCTGAGCCCAAAGCATCTCAGCACCATGCAAGAGTGGCAGTTCTCCAGCAAGCTCCTTATGAATACAAGACCAACTCAAGCTTCCCACCAGTAAAAACTGAGTTTTCACTAACTGATTATGGATCCAAAGAGAAGATCATTAACTACCTTCACAACCAAATGACCCAGCTTCATGGCACGAGGGCTATAGGAAGTGCAATTGAACACACAGTGGCTCATATTTTTGAAAATGCACCAAACCCTCGGGATCTAAAAGTCATAGTTCTGATGATGACCGGAAAGGTGAATAAACAAGAACTCGAGTACCTGCAGAAGGTTGTCATCAATGCCAAATGCAAAGGGTACTTCTTTGTAGTCTTGGGAATTGGCAAGAAGGTGAATGCCAAGGATATCTATAGCCTAGCTAGTGAGCCAAATGATGTGTTCTTCAAATTGGTTGATAAACCAGGAGAACTTAATGAAGAGCCCTTACTACGTTTTGGAAGACTGCTGCCATCTTTTATCAGAAGTAAGTATAATATCCTCCAGCCAAAGAGTTACAGAAGGTGGCCTCAGAGGGGTTAATCTGCCAGGTTTGGTCTACCTGCTTGGTGGGTGGGTTTTAGCCTGACCATTTCTTTGGGCAATGGAGCCCACTGAAATTAGTCTCTTTTTATATATCCTGTAGTATTTGGCCTGTTTGTTGGTGTCAAGCGGTCTACCTTGTTGAATATGTCTGGGTTTTGTTCATTTTGGCCTCCCCAGCCCATCCCACGCAGGCTGTTGGTCCATGAAGTCAAGACTGAACAATTGTCTGATTTAACTTGGTCTCCATGGGCTCACCTGTGGGATCTGACCTAATCATTGAATTATAGACTGGTTTGGGTCAGATGTGACCTTTAAAGGCCATCTAGTCCAACACCTCTGCAGGGAGCTGGGACATCTGCAACTAGAGCAGGTTTCTCAGAGCCCCATCGCACCTCACCTGGAATGTTTTCAGGGATGGGGCATTTACCACCTCTCTGGGCAACCTGGGCCAGTGTCTCACCACCCTTAATGTAAAAATTTTCTTCCTTAGGTCTAGTCTAGTCCTGCCTGTCTTTCTTGTCACATCTGCAATTTGTCCCATAGAGTCTGGTCCTGCTAGGGCTCTTGGCCCTCTGCACCATCCTGGTAGCACCCTGCAAATCTTTCTTTCCAACTTCAGCATAAACAACACATCTAGCAGGCATTTGGTCATCTCAGGCTGAGATCTGGAGTTGCTTTATACAGCTCTAAGGACTAGATGAATAGGATTCTTTGCTCAGGGATAATTAATGGTGCCATGCTCAGGATGTGCAGACTGTGTCTTGAAAATCTGCATCTCAGCTGAGCTGGAGACCCCAGCATGGATCTCCAGCTAGAGCCAGATGCCAGAGATCTTAACTAGACCTGGCCAGCAAGGACAAGAAATGAGCCTTTTCTAGGAAAGATAGTTTTATTCAAAAAGTCCTGAAAACCAGTCTGACTGGGCTATCAAACCACTGATTCACGAATGTTTTGCACTACATAGGAAGCAAACATGAACATATCTTTCCTAGAAATAAATGTTTAGGTTTTCTCAGTTTACTTTTTTCATTTATTGCTTACAAGGGTCCTGGGAACTTGAAAACTCTTGAAAAATATATTAACTGTGTGGTTGGAAGTGCCTGTTTACATGTGACAGACTAAGACATACAACGGTCTGGTATTTTGTAGTTACTGCTCTCATGTTTGTAAACTGAAATAACAAATCTCCCAGCCCAGGCTGCTGCAGTAATCACAACGAACATCAAGAGATATTCCATAGCTTTTATCAGATAAAGGAGAAAAGTAGAGGGTTTTTCTTTCAACTCAAGAAGAAATACATGCAATGTGTTATTGGTAGGTAATGACAACTCTCAACACCAGGGTTTAATGCCAGGTCCTTTCTGTCTCTAGGTGACATCGCTTTCCACCTCTCTCCAGAGATAAGGAAACAGTGCGAGTGGTTCCAGAATGATCAGCAAGCCAAGAGCCAGAGCACTGGGCATGCCGGGCACAAAGCAGTGTGAGTGGTGGTTTTTCTGCAAAAGAATGAGGTTTGCCAACAGCCTGTCTGGGGGAGAAGCTTTCACTTCTCTGTCCTTGTTTGGGGAAAAAAAAGAAGCAACTTCAAAGCTGACAATCAGGATTAGCAGCATTTTACTCGTTCCTTTAGTGCTGTGTCAAAAAAACAACAGATGTATCTACTAGAGGAGGGTAGACCAGTACACATATAATTTTAAATTTGGGTTAAATTTCCTATTTATGTAGATAAAGGGTATGAAGGAGGTATGCTGCTGTCATCATGCAGGTCAGGAGTCTCAGGTATTGCTATTAATTTTCCACTCAACTATTTTCAGAGTCTGGGCTGCCTGGGCATTATCTGATATTCATGATCCGTCATAGAATATATATCCTAGCATTTCCTGATGAAAGTGTGTCACCAAGCCCCGCTCATAGCTGGCACAGACCTGTCCTGGCTTTAGAAGGTTGGACCCGTGAAATTGGGCATAATACAGATCTGTTTACTGAATTCACTCTTCTGTCTATGAAGTTGGTATACAGACAGATTTGTGTCCCAAGTGACTTTTCACTGCTTAGCTGTGGGTGTATATGAAGCTGACAAAGACTATTGACCTTGGGGAGGCTCTTGTCAAGTTTTTATGTCAGGTCCTCTCCAATTCCAAAATTCTGCTTATATAGAGGGGGGAAAAAAGACTGTATCAGCTGCTTTTGCTTTGACAGGTATATGGCACCCAACGCAACTGTAAGCCAGACCCTCAGCACCAGCACCATCATCAGTGCAAGCATCAAGCCTGTGGTGAGCACCAAGACCCACGCCAGAACCACCACTGCCAGCACCAAACCTGTTGAGAGCACTGATGCCCTCACCACACAGACCACTGCCAGCACCACAGCCCAGACCAGAGCCACTGAACAGACCACAACCAGCACCATGGTCCAGATGAACACCACCACGCAGAGCACAGCAAGCACTGCTGCCCATGCCAAAGCCACATCTGGTGGCAGAAGGAGAAATGGTATGTGAAAAGCTCTCCCCATGCGAGCAATGCCTCTTGCTTGGCTGTCCCACAGTGGGTTGTGACTTTTCTTCCTCCCCAGTAGGGTCATTCCAACAGGAAATGTCACCAAGAGGCCAAACTTAGGTGCAAAATTGGAATTTTGGGGTTAAGGGTTTGTCAATTTGTGTTGAGAACTTTGCACAAAACTGGATGGGAAGGGAGAAGTTGCCTCTAGGCAAAACACAAACGGGACATCTAAACATGGGACAACCCATCATCTGCTGCCTAGCTCAGTAGTACAGCAACAGGACCCTTCTCTTTCTATCATGGCCCATCTGCTTTCTACATTTTCCTTTTGGCATTTACCCCTTGGCTAAGTTTTGCTATTTCACAGAATCATAGAATAGTTTTGTTTGGAATAAAGATTTAAGATCATCAAGTCTGACCATTAACCCAGCACTGCCAGGTTACCACAAACTGGTTGCCTCAGCAGCACATCTAAATGGCTTTGAAACCCCTCCAGGCATGGGGACTCCACCGCTGCCCTGGGCAGCCTGGAACAGGCCTTGACAGTTCTTTCAGGGAAGAAATTTTTTCACCATGTCCAACTTAAACCTCCCCTGGTGCAACTTGAGGCCATTTTCTCTTGGTTCTATCACTTGTTACTGGGAAGAAGAGACTGACCCCACCTGGCTCCAGCCTCCTTTAGGGAGTTGTTGAGAGTGAGAAGGTCTCCTCTGAGCTTCCTTTTCTCCAGGCTGAACAACCCCAGTTCCTTCAGATGCTCGTCACAAGATTGCATGCTAGACCATTAGCAGCTTCATTGCCCTTCTCTGGACGTTCTCCAGCTCCTCAATGTCCTTCTAGGAGTGAAGGGAACAAAACTGAAACTAGAATTCGAGGTGTGGCCTCCCCTGTGCTGAGTACAAGGGGACAATCCCTGCCCTAATCCTGCTGGCCACACTAGTACAGATCCAAACCAGGATGCTGGTGGCCTTAATTTATGGTCATTCATACAATGCTATAATTTCAATTCTTTATCAGCAAATATAAATAGCTAGTTCAGCTAGTTCATCACTGAATCACTGTGGAAACCTACTTGGGAATGCTAAAGCTCTTTCATGTGAGCATAGATCAAAAGGAGTTTTCCTATGTGTTTTCACAGGGGGTGCAGGCAGCTCTGCGCTAACCGAACAAGTAATGAAGAACACATGTTGAAGTACAGAGATGCTTAACCAGTCAATGAATGCAAGTCCCCTTCTAAATGATAAATAAAAAGCAATAAATAAAAGCAACCGGCTTTCATCAGATTGTGGGGAACAAACATTTGTGGGTGTTCCTCACTCCACTGCTGCTTCCAAGCAGCGTCTATAAAGGTCTCATCCAATACTCTGCTATGGCAGGAAAACCTTCCCCCAAAAGCTTCTTTATATTTGGTCTCAGTCAGGCTTTGCCTGAATATCTTCATCAGTTCAGTGACCCTGTGGCACCCTGGATGCGTTTACGGTTGTGCTGGGAATCACATTTCAGGCTGTGTAAATCTTGTAAAAAAAAAAAAAAAAATTGCTAGATTGTTAGATTGCAGCAGATTATATATAAAAAATAAAAATAAAGCCCTCGGTAAATCAAGGCTATGATAAGGAAGCATCCCTGAAGCATGCTGGGTTGGGCACCTCAGACAGCAAAGTCACAGCCTGGTTTGCACGTGCTGCAACTGGCTGTAGACACATTTATTTGTGGTAGGCTGGGAGGGAGATCCTGCAGCACCGAGGCACTTTTTCCCTCAAGGCGCTTCCCCTTCAAGTCCTTATTAGCATTTCTTCTGATTTTACATTGCAGCAAAGACCCACGACATCCAGATCACTGATGTCACCGAGAGCAGTGCCAGGCTGAGCTGGGCCAGCCCTGAGTCACACAATGCCTATGCTTTTGAAATCACCGTCACCTTAGCACATGACCACTCTCTTGTGCAGAAGCAAAACCTGACCAGCACTGAGCACGTCCTCCAAGGACTTAGAAGTGGCCAGAAATACATTGTTGTTATTACCGGCTACCAGAAATCCCAACCCAAAGTAACCTACGCAGGGACGTTCAGCACAAGTAAGTAACTCTTGAGGAATACAACAAAACACTTATTTTATCATGAAAGGGACAAAAAAATTATAACAAAAACATGTAAGGGATGGGGAATCAGTTGGTACCAACAATCCCAGCCCTGAAAATGCTTAGTTGTGTCACTGTACATCTGACACCCTCCAGACCAGCATCAGGACCCAGTTATGAAATGCTGCAAACATGTTTCTTTGGCAAATGCGAGCTGACACTTGCTGGTGTTAAATCAACCCAGACTGCGGGCAAATTAAAGCCAGTCCCAGAGCAGGGATTTGTCTTGTTGTGCATACAAGAGACTTTGATGGGTCTTGGTGGGGTCCAGCCAGCATTCCTGTAATTAATAATGAGTTAAACTGGGTTAACACAAGTAAATTCGGTCCAGCCTGACTGCAAAACAAGGAAGAAAAGTTTTTTCTCCTATTGCCATTTCCATAGACAACTATCTGCTTCATATACTTTATTATTCCCTGAAAAAAATCCACACAGAAGAAATTAAATGGAGGGTTTAGGCCTTTAGGGATCCAATCTCCATGTGTACAGATGCCATAGAAACCTAACCAAACCCTTTGGCATGGGTAAAAGTTGCTATGTAAGACACAGCCAATTTTTTTTTTTTTAATATAGTTTGGCATAGAGGTGACTTGGCTTGGTGGCATGGAGAAGTTCATGCTGGTCCTGCCAGTGCTGCATATGGCTTCTCCTGGCACTTCAGAGTCTGTTTCTGTGCCCATGGAGAGCCTTTCCTTTGGCTTCAGTGGTTTGGATCAGGTCTGAAGTCTCTTACCTTCGCAAGCAATAAACATGCCCACAAAAATGTTGAGAAAATACATCAATGGATAGAAGGAACATTTGCATGTGCTGAGTTGGAGCTCTTGATGCCCAGAGAAGCTGTATTTCCATGGAGTAAACCTCAAATGAGAACAAATTGGGCAGGCAATGGTGACACCGCATTTGCTCAGAAGCTGTGACCTGGACATCGGGTAGGACTGTCCTTCTTACCCACACTCACACCATCCACCAGAGAAAAGTAATTCAACTCTTCCTGTGGCTGCAGCCCCCTCCTACCATCCATCCCTGTGGAAAATGAGCCACGGGTTGATCTGGGAAGGGGCATGATGCAATAGGGTGCACTCATGCAGAGGGTGGTGCAATACGAACCATGTTCTCCTTCCCATCCCAAGGAATGTGACAATCCTCAACAACATAGTTCCTAGAGGGATGTGAGGCCATGATGAGAGGAGTGTGGTGAAGGACAGTCATGCAGTGCATGGACAGTCCTTAAGGGCTGTAGGGGAACAAGAGAAGATACCCTTTTTACAAGGAGCCACATGTAAAAGATGAGGGGTAATGGGTACAAGTTATTCCTGAGGACATTCCAGTTGGACACAACAGGAAAATTTTTCACCACAAGGGCAAGCAGCCATTGGAATAATCTCCCTATGGAAGCGGTGGAGTCTCCAGCATTGGACACTTTAAACATTCAGCTGGACAGGGTGCAGGGCCAGCTTGTCTAAACCAGGCTTTTGCAAGAAAGGTTGGACCAGGTGATCCTTGAGGTTCCTTACAACCTGGTATTCTATGATTCTATGTTCCACCATGGACTGTTTTCTCCCCTGGAGGATGCCTTTTTTTTTTTTTTTTTCCCTGCCATCTCTAAGGCCCCAGGAGCAAAGCTAAACTGGCTACAGAGAAGCTATGCCCACCTCCTCCAGAGCCCTTGCCCAGTTCCATGCTGTGGGGTGAATGGGGCCCATCCAAAGCTGTCACATGGGGCCCTGAGGATGGTCCATCACAGTTATCCCTGAGGATAAGCCCAAGCACACTACAGATCAGCCAGCAAGGAGAACCCATCCCGGCATGGCTGGGCAGTTGTGGATTATTCATCCTGTCAGCTGCCTTCAATAAACATTTTTGAAATGTATACACTGGGGTAAACAGATCCAGATCCAGTGCCTGCAACTGGTGTGCATCGCCTGTGCTGGAGCCAGGGAGTTAGTTTATGACCACACCAAGGGTGCTGCTGCAGATCCCCTTCCCTTTGGCTGACCCTGCTGCTTCTTTCCCCCAGAGACCACGGCGCAGCCCAAAGTGTCCCTGGCCAACATGATGCTCAACACTGAGCCACTGGAAGGGCCTGAGAGTGGTGAGTATGGGTGATGGTGGGAGTACTGGGCTGGGGGGCTCTGCCAAGACCCCTACCAAGAGCCAGGACATCTGCATTGGTCTTTCCCTTGCCTGCTCCCAAACCTGGCCTTTCTCAGCGCTCCACAAGGACCAAAGGATCTGGGAGTCCTTCACTTTGCCAGAGCCAACACATCATGACCTAGATGACATCCTTGGCCATGCTAGTCTGACCACCTCTATTGAGGTCTCTGCCCCATGTTGGATCCAGAGCCCCCTGAAGTTGCTGTGATCTTCATGGGGGACTCAAACCAGGTCCTGCTTCTATCGCAAGGATGGGAGATGAGCCAGAGCCCAAGCCCTGTCTGCTCTCCAGGGGAACAAGCTGTGTCCCCTGGACTCCCTGGCATGTGTAGATGCAGGTGTGGACTCAGAACATCACTTTATGCTTGCTCAACCCCTTTCTCTCCATCCAGGGCAAAGAATGGGTCTTGGCTCCTTGGTTGTTGAAGAGGTCGACCAACATCCAGCAATTGCAGGGGATTTAGTGTCAAACATTGGCATAAATTTGGCTAATTGGTAGCCTTCTTCCAGTTTCACCTGTCTGCCCATCCCCTGTTTCCCTGCCACCAGTGATGTGCATGGAGTAAACCCTTAAAGGAGCAAGCTGGAAGCTCCTACTCTGTGGTTAATCCCATTAACCCATGTTAATAACCCATGATCATGGTAGCTGTTAATAGGTCATCTCATTGTTTTTGTTGGCATCAAGCTTGTTACGTCGGCACTATTGCACTCAGTTGTACTGGAAGTGCCAGACTGCAGCCCCATCCTTCCATGGGTCTGGGATGGCTCTTAGCCTTCAGAGAGCAGCACAGCCCTGTCACAGGCACCAACTATGGACCTGACATCCTTATCCCTAAATCATCTTTTCTTTAGGCATTTTGCTTGCACTGGGGCTCATTTTCTTCCCAAGCAGATTTGAGAGCATGAGGAGATGCTACTACTCGGTGCCTTCACCCAATAAGTGTTGCAAAGCCACTTTTGGGGTCTGGCTGCTGGCATTGAAAGGGATGAGCATGGACCTCATGCCTGGCTGGTGGCACTACCAGAGCCTGCTGCAGCGCAGGGGCCGAGGGTTTGTGCCAGGCAGGGGCCATCTCATTTCTGCCTTTGTTGCATGTCCCCATGCATGCCCACTCATTTGATCCCTCTCCCCAGTACTGATGTTGCCTCTGCAGCCTTCACCTAGTTTGTCCCCACCAGGTGACACGCTCCCCTATGGCTTTGCTTAACCCCTTGTCTGCCAGACCTTTGAAAACAAGGTGTATGGGCTTGTGTATGTCTATCTGAAGGGAAACAGGTGTGCCAGTGAAGACTTTGCAACCTTGGCTCCTCTTGTTGACCCACTTGCAGCAAATGTCTCTGGCCGAGGATTCATGTCAGACAGCAATGTGGAGGAAACTTCCCCGAGGATGAGAATCTGAAGTTTTGCAACTGGCTGCCATAAATCCATGGGCAGAGATGTTTGCTGCAAGTGGGTCAACAAGAGGAGCCAAGATTACAAGGTCTTCATTGAAGGCATTTTGGGGTGGTTTGTTCAGATGAGTCTAGTTCTCCGAGCAATGTGAGACACCTGTGCATAAATCTTCTGCAGGACCTTAGAGAAAGCCCCAAATTCTGCCTTATAGTGGCAAAGCAGCTGCTAGCACAGCTGGCCTGTCTTTGCTAATAAAAATGCTGGGATTTGGACCTAAATTGTAATTTCTGAGCAGGAAAGGAGCAGATGTTTACATTCTTATCAAGCCTTAAAGTCTACCAGGTGTAGCTTGCCTCTGGAGATAAACACAGTTTAAGGTTTAAAAGTTACTGCCAAGACAAATCACATTGAAAAGACATGGGGAGAGGTGGGTGAGGGCCTGATCCTGTGTGCACCAGTGGGGAATAAGGGGCTCCCGCCACCATGGACCAGGGACATGGGGCTTGGAAATCAAAGAAAGGGTGGGGAATGGTGAGCTGGAGGCTGCCTACGGTTTGCGCTTGGCAAGAGAAATTGCACGCCAAGGAAACGCCACCAGTCCTCTACTGGGCTACTTTTCTTTCTTTTTCTTTTTCTTTTTCCTTCAATCTCTTTGCTTTTTCAGCTTTTAACCCTTTCAGAGTCACTTAACCTTTGCACCTTTTGACATGCAGATTGGCCAGACCCTTGCTTGCTGGACTTTGACATGGGCATGCAGTGCAAGGACTATCAGATTGTGTGGTTCTTTGACTACAAAACCAAGATCTGCAGCCAGGGTTGGTACGGTGGCTGTGGTGGTAATGCCAATAGGTTTGAGGCCGAAGCTGAGTGCATTAGAAAATGCTTAAAACCATGTAAGTACCACGTGGGGAATAATCCTTTTGCATTTTATCATATTAATAATAAAATATCATTCAATAATATTTGGATTGGAGAGAAAATGCCATAAAAACCAAATCCCTGCATTTCTCCCTCCTCCAGCAGCAGCTGAGAAAGCCATGCAGCAACCACCCCTTGAGAAAAGACTATCGTCAGGTAATGCACCCCCCCCATCATTGCAAAACAAAGCAAATCCATTATTTCATCTTGACCATCTCATAGCATGCGTCCAAGCTCGTCCTATACGAGATCACTGGTAGCATAGACTCATTTTTAATTTTCTTCTTGATATGACCATGCCCTACCTTCTGGTTTGCATGAGCAAGTAGTCACCGTGCATGCGCATTCTCACACTGGGACAGGTCATGTTTGCACATCTGCAGTGCAAGCCACAGTTATATTGCAATATCAGGCACAGGACTTCATGAGAAGCATGGGGTGGCTGGACAGGATTGTGGAATGATCCCAAAGTGGGATAACAAAATCATGTTATCGCTGCATGACTCACTGATGCCACCATTCAGTGGTGAGCCTTTGCTGAGATGCAGGGAAGTGCAAGCATTCCACTGCTTGTAAACAAAACACTTGGTGGAAAATTGCTCCATGGGGCTTGGGTCTTAAATGCAGATGTTCTCCTTTTGGACAAAAAGATAAAAATCAAAACTGAGGTAGGAGACCACAGGGAAATGGCAATGACCTCCAGGAGTTTCTGAGATGAAGGGCTGTGCTTTTCAAGACCTAGGAATGAAGTAAGGACTTGCAGTCACACTGTGTTGGTTCAGCAGGGGGTTGGGATGGGAATCTGACCCCAGAAAAGCCTTTCTATCATAGAATCATAGAATGGTTTGAGTTGGAAGGGACCCTAAGAATCACAGGATCACAGGATGTCAGGGGTTGGAAGGGACCCTGGAGATCTTCGAGTCCAACCCCCCTGACAGAGCAGGACCATATAATCTAGCACAGGTCACACAGGAATGCATCCAGGTGGGTTTTGAAAATCTCCAGAGAAGGAGACTCCACAACCTCCCTGGGGAGCCCATTCCAGTGCTCTGTGACCCTTACAGTAAAGAAGTTCCTCCTCATGTTAAGGTGGAACCTCTTGTG
>JANHFX010006481.1:1488-23762 GCA_027560015.1 Chloroceryle amazona
TTGGGACATTTGTCGTTCAGGTGTCTGCCACCGACCTTGACCTTGGTCAGAATGGTGAGGTAAGCAGCTGGGGACCTACATCTTCTGTGATGAAAGGTGTGGAATAACTTCTCTATCAACAGTGGTTAAATAAACTAGGCTGCAACCTAGAAAAGGGATGACTAATGGGGAAACGTGAAATGAAATAAAGTAGTTAATTATATGTTGCCTTGTCTTGCCACGTGAAAACTAAAACTAAAACTAGTAGGTGTGAGACAGATAGCAAAGAATAAATATTTATACAAGCTGTATTGCAGGTGGAAGATTTGCTGTAGAATGCTCTGGTTTGGAAAGGTCTACACAGACCTAAAATGTGGTTGGATAAATTAATAGAAGATAAAATGTGTTGAAAGCTTCTGTGAGTTGTAAATCACTGTGGGTACTGAAAACAGAATCCTTACAAAACATGTCAATTTAACACCAAAAGTGGATGCCTTTGCTACTGATTTTAAAACGTGCAAGTAGATAACATCCTTAAAACAAGAGTGCAAGCTGAAGCCAAGAGCAGAAAAGATGCAGTGGAGACTAGAATGCGGTCCTTGATACCGAGTAAGTTCAAATTCATCTCATCCGTGGCTATTACATTAATTCCTGGGGTCTTGAGCTGAGTTTGAGGGCTGTTGCACAAGCACTGTGCAAGTGTGAACTAGTGAACTGATTAGATGAGACGGATTTATTTCAACAGGCAAGGGAGTTAATTGACTTTAAACTGGACTGCTCAAGCTGGCAGTTTTACCCAGCTTTCCTTGATCAAATTCTGAAACACAAGACTTTTCTTCCCGTCCTTAAGTTGTGAACTGTCCAACAAAAGGAGAGTATAAATTAATGCCTTCTTTTTAATCTTTTAGATAACTTACTCCTTGTTACATGACAGTGGCAGAGACTACGCGTATTTTCGCTTGGACTCCCGGACAGGCTCAATTTACACAGCCTCAGTGTTTGACAGAGAGGAGAAGGACTCCTATCTTCTAGAAGTCAAGTCGGTAGATGGCTCAGAATCAGCTCGACCTGGAAAACATGGGAAGCCAAACTCTGGTAAGAGACAGGTGTCTGTTTTCTGTGCATTGGTCACTGAAAACACAAGCTTGGAAGTGCAAGATTGATTTCCTTTGTTCAAGTGTACCTGTGAAGGAGTGTCTGTTGGTTTGTGTTTGCCTTTTTTCTTACCATATGTGCAGCAGCTATGACAGAAATATTTTATAATAGCATCAGGCAAGCTTTTTTTTTGTTCTGAAATTAAAAGAAAACTAGGATTTCATAGAGCTGAGAGTGTATTTCCATCCGTTACCCGTGGGATGGAGATCTTTGGGTAGTGGTGGTGTTTCTCAAAGCAATGCATCTGCTGCTGGATTCACTCAAACAGAATTACAAAGTCTGAAGCGAGAACGTTCGGGACAGAAAATCTCCTTCTCAGTCAATGGCTATGAGTAAATACAGACTTAACATTCAGCTTTTGTGGCTTCAGGAGAAAACATTATGACTGAAAACTGTACAATTGCCATATTAGGCCTCAGTTATTCACATATTATCTGTTCAGACAAATTGGATGTGACATGCATTTGATACCCAAGTGCTTTTGAGCAATGTTGGTATATATATTGTCCACAACCCTAAGGGTTTGTTTCTGTATCGTGTGCGTATTCATCTTCATTTCATGTGCAGTTTGCAGACTGTTTAAGGAATTGTAGCTGACAGAAGTGACACTGCTGAGTATTTTAATCTCTTGTTTCTTGTCTCTCAAGACACGGCCTACGTGCACATTTTTATCAGCGATGTGAATGATAACAAGCCCATCTTCACTCAGAGTGTCTATGAAGTAAATGTAGATGAAGACCAGGATGTGGGTACAACTATCCTTACAGTCAGTGCTAACGATGAAGATGAAGGTGAAGTATTGGAATTCCCCATAGCTGTGTCTAAAATATTCATGAGTTAATTTCAGCACACCAAGACATATTTAGTGGTGTTGGAAAGGAAAATGTCTTTTTGACTCGAGATTTTAAAAGTTCTTTAAGTGTGAACTGATTGGGCATGGACATTGGTTCATAATGGAGCTGTGAGGCGTAAGTCAAATAACTCCTGCTTCAGCAGGCAATGCATTAATGTGGGATGATGGAGTATAATTTCTCTGCCAGCAAATACAAATTTATTGTAATTATAGGTCATAGCATTTTCTTACAAATGGGCGCCAATAAAAATGTCCTGGTCAGCAAGAATGAATCAAACCTGGTTTCAGTGAGATTCATTTGTTTTCTCTGGGGACAGTATAGTTGTATTGTTCTTTATTTTTTTTGGTACACATTCTCGTATTTGAAACTAGACTTCCTAGATGCATGGGATGAGTCTTGGCTCTGTTGCTTTATCTGCAAATCATTCAGGAATTCAGCCATGAGCCACGTTAAAATAAATACATAACCAGTGTTCATAAAGTGGCAAGGAAACAATACAGACCTGAAACTTTTGGTCAGAGTGCACTCGCTACTAATTTGACCTTGCTTACGGTGAAATACACATTTCAGTTGCACAAGGCCTAGAGAACCGTACTGTCAGCATGTCTGTGAAGTGCAGGGATGTCCTGGCTGCAGCTGATTCCTCTCAAGGAGTTGCTTCCAGCTCAAGGATGTTGAGACAAATGAGGCAGGGTTGTACTGAAGAAGGATTTACCTACTCAAGGAACTTGTAGTGAATTACATAGGCTGCCTGTAAGTCTACTCTATATCGTTGGATCATGGGACCTGATGTGATGGATGTGTGACACTTCATCTCTCTCCTCTTAATAAAGTGAATGATTAAGGATGTGGCTATGAAAGAAGGGAAGAAAGGAAGAATGGTAATTTGAAGGTAGAGCTTGCAGAAAGGTTAAGTGTCTTTTTTTGATCTTAAACCCCTGACAAATTGGCACTGCATCTGAGATGTCGAGAAGTTCTGTTAGGACTGTGTCCTCTGGTTTAATAAATAATTCTCCGTTCGTTGGTAAAATCTACGTGTAAGTGCAGCGCTGAATGGTTCTGGGGTAGGAAGTATTTTACAATAACTCATTCTTACACGCCAGGCGTTAGCCACTAAGAATGTATCCCATAGCCTTCTCCAATCATACTGATCCTTCGGTGACCTCAAGGCATCGTAAGGAAAAACAGAATTAATACTTCAGTGGAAAGACACGTTTCATAATTGAAAATTACAGTTATAATCGGGCATATCAGAAGTGAAATGCTGGTAAGTAAACTGACAGCTGCACATCTTAAAAGACCACAAAACTGTAATAACAAAATCAGTTATCGTAAGATCTGTACTTCATCTTAACATCCCAGTTTTTAACCTTCTTCAAGAAACGTGCGTTTCTGATCCTGTTTGTAATTGACAGGAACAAATGCTAAATTACGGTACCAGCTCACGGCTGGAAACACAGGAGGAGTACTTGATGTAGAAGGAGAAACAGGAGCCATTGTTATTGCCCAACCCCTGGATTATGAAGAAACAAAAACGTACGAGATTCACTTGTTGGCCTCTGATGGGAAATGGGAAGATTATGCAGTTATCATCATCAATGTCATGAATAAAAATGACGAGACTCCAGTTTTCTCTATCGATGAATACTATGGAAGTATCGTTGAGGAACTGGATGGGGTACCGGTCTTTGTACTTCAGGTAGTGTATGCAGTTTCAGAGGTTATCACGGTTCAAGGAAAGAGCCCAGATTACTCTGCTAAGATTCTGTTAATAATAATCCAGTTGATAATAATGTAAGTAATGATCCGGCACAGGTACTCTAAGGAAATTTGGTTTCACTGAGAATTTTTTGTCAGTGGAGGAAGAGAAATGGATTTTTATGGAAAAGTATTTACAAAGATAGTAAGTAGGGTCAGCAAGATGGACCATTTGTGATCCTAAAAAGCAAATCATGAACATTTTCAAGTAGCTGCCAGGACAGCACAGTTAAATTACTTCTACAAATAGGAAAATAAGCCATTACTTTAGTATTAGGAATATCTATATTGCTATTGTGAGTATCTATATTGCTATTGTGTGTATATTGCTCCAAGTGTATTTATCTGCTCTCAGTTGTCCCACAGCCACCTCCCATTGCCGTTCATCTGACATGTACATGTCACAGCATGTCATATACTCTTGCTTGGACTCCTTTAGACTGTAAGGGATATAATACAACCATAATTTATCATTTCTATGTATATTTTTTTTTCATACCCTTTGTAGGTTATGGCAAACGATCCCGATAGTAACGTGGGTGAAGGAGATTTGAGATACTCCTTGCACGGGCACGGAGCAGCTGATGTTTTCACAATAGATGAGAAAACGGGCAGCATTTACTCACGCCAGAGGCTGGACCGGGAAGAGAGAGCACTGTGGAGATTTGTTGTTTTGGCTACTGACGAAGGTGGAGAAGGACTTACGGGGTTTGCTGACGTAATTATTAACGTGTGGGATATCAATGACAATGCACCCATGTTCACATGCGTGCCCAATGAGTGCAACGGCAGCGTCTTTGAGAACTCCCCCGCAGACACCTTAGTCTTGGAAATGGGTGCAGTTGATCGTGACGATCCCAACGTAGGTCTTAATGCTGTCCTGACTTACAGGATAACAGAGAATGTAAAAAACGAGTTTGGTACTGACATGTTTAAGATCAATCCCAATACCGGTGCAATCCACGTAGCGGGGGGAATGCTGGACAGAGAGAGGACTGACAATTATTTTCTTACTGTCGAAGCCAGCGATGGGGGAGGGCTGACGGGAACTGGCACTGCCACTATCTGGGTTGCGGACGTCAATGATCACGTTCCAAAATTCACAAAAAAGACGTGGCAGGCAACAATTCCTGAAAACAGCGCCGTCGCCTCGGAAGTTCTGCAAGTGTGCGCTACGGACGCAGATATTGGGGACAACGCCGACTTAATATTCAGTATTACTGGGGGAGACCCAGACCAGAAGTTTTATGTTGAGAATGATAAAGAAGAGCAATGTGCCACTATTCGACTGAAAAAGAAATTGGATTTTGAGAATGCACGTGAAAGGCAGTTTAATCTCACTGTCACAGTGGAAGATCTTGACTTCTCTAGTATTGCAGAGTGCCTGATTGAAGTTGAAGATTCTAATGACCACAGCCCAGTTTTCCTTTCTCAGTTTATTCAGACAAGCCCTTTCTTTGAAAACGCACCCGTAGGTACGACAGTAACTACGGTGAGAGCTACGGACAAGGATTCTGGGTCGAATGGGGACATTATATATTCTATAAAGTCCGACTCGGATCCTATGGGACAGTTTGCGGTCGACCAACGCGGTCACGTGCTTGTGGCAAATGCACTAGATCGTGAAGTCATTCAAAAATACGCTTTAATTGTGCAAGCTTCAGATCAAGGGATGCCTGCCCACACTGGAAGCGTTACGGTTTTGATTAACTTGCTTGACGTTAACGACAACGCCCCAAGGTTTGAGGCAGTGTATGTGCCCCTAGTTTGGGAAAATGCCTTGAGGCCTCAAATAGTGGGTATGAACCATACATCAAAGCTGCTTCATGCGTTCGATCCCGACGGCGAGGAAAACGGGCGACCCTTTAGGTTTTCATTGCCACCAGATTATCAGAATTCTTCAGATTTTTGTCTTACCGACAACAACAATAACACAGCAACCCTAACTGCTTTGAGATCCTTTGACAGAGAAAAGCAGAAGGTGTTTCATCTGCCAATAGTTATAACAGATAGTGGGATTCCAGCCATGAGCTCTACGAGCACCCTCACTATAACAATCGGTGATGAAAACGACAACTGCCATGAGTCTGGCCACAAGGAAGTCTACGTGTACACTCACCAAGGTAAGTGCTGTCTGGATTTGTGCTCACGTTCACAAATATACTTAGCACGGTTTCATGTGGAATTTCTCTCTTGCACTTCTTAATTATGACTTTTTAATGGTTTATGCGGTTCAAAATGGAAACTTCAATCCTGCAAACTACTAAATAAAGCAGAATGAGCAAAGTGTATTTGGAAAGCTCGGACCCTAGTGTGCAGTCTACCCCACACCTCCAAAAAACTACCAAAAAAATGATTAGCTGCAAACTCACAGAAAAAGACAGTGGGTTTAGAAACCAATAACATCTGGTTTCCCTTCACTAGTTTTCACCTAAAGTTCTTTTTATGTGCATACATAATTCAAAAAGGCCCACGGAGGCCTGAAAAAAGGGCCAAGAAGTGGCATAGCTTGGTGGCTTCTTGCCCATTTCCTTCTCTCCGTCACGTCCTGCTCTCCCAGCTGCACCCCCCAAGATGCTGTCCCTCTTTTGCTGGATTCTGCTTGTGTGCCATTTGAAATAAGAGAGTAGCAATGAACCGTATGGGGATTAGTTCCTGATGTTGTGATCTTCAGTATTTTTTATTTCTTTTTGTCTGAGAATTTTAAGTAGAGTCGTATTTATGTGTAATTCTGTGGTTGTTTTGTGTTGTTTTCAGCTTTTCCTCTTTCATGTGACATCCACAGCGTACTCGCGTTGCCGGAACGGGAAGATGTCCTATGACAGGCTGTGCATTATTTTAAGAATCTTGGATTGTAGCCATCACCAAACCGAGCAGGAATCTGAAAATAATAAATACAGTAATGAACGTGGCAGAATATAAAGGGCACTGTAAAGCAAAATTAAATGCAGATTTATTATAATTTATCTCAACAGGAAAATGGTCAACGGTAGTGCTTGGGGAAGTGTTTGCACCGGATCAAGATGACTGGGACAATAAAACATTTCTCTCCGAAGGAAAACTGCTCAAGTGAGGATTGCATTTGTGTCAAAATGAGTAATATTTATGCTTCTGTAATTATTTTACTCACCATGTATTTCAGGGTGTGCATAAAGCCAGGGTGTTTGAGTGTATTAAGGAATGAACCTTCTGAATGCTCTTTTTCTTTTTACTTGGGTAACTAGGCATTAAGAAATTAATGCACAAAATATTATTTTCCAAGAGGAATGCAGGAAACGACCCTGGAAAGAGAGTATTTGCAGGTTGATATTTGCATCATCAACCATGATGTTGATTTTTAGTCAGGCATCATCACTGATTCATTTAAAAACATGCATTCTGTAAGATCCAATTTAAAGCTAGGTGGAATCTTTAATGCGCGCGCTCAAATGTTGGAGTCGATGGGATACAAATTCCAAATTGAAAAGGGCAGAATGGAATCATTTAATGAAAAGTGAAAGGGAATTTGGCGCTCTCCTTTGAGGGTTAAATTTACAATTGCATGTGAGAACCATGACTCAGATTAGGGAAGGTTTCTTCTGTTAATTGAAATGTTGAATTGGATCCTTAATTCCTACGGAGGCGTTACTTGTTCGTATCAGAAAGTGAGGTGGCATATAGCACAGTTTTCTGCTGTTTGAAATGCAGAAAACGGATAGGAATTTTTGCCTCTGGTGTGAGTCAGAGTTTCAAAGCTGTATGTAGCCCCACATGAAGGACTGCCTTTCTGTCTGTCACCAGTCCCTGGGCCTGCTTCCTTGTTAAGAGGTTACTGTTCCATAACAGTGGTTGTGGAATAGCTCCATAATTACTGTTATTGTCCCTTTGTGGTGGCAAATGAAGATGTCAGCAGAGATTTCATACAGACTTTACCTTGTTCCAGATGGATAAATGAGAAGGGGATGACTCTGTGTGGTTTTGTCACTTTGTAGGTAGTTATCTCCCAGACCTGCCTGTGATGACAGCGTCGAGCCCTGTGGTTCAACTGCTTTTCTTCAAGTTTGGGAAGGTCTAGAAACACTTTTTTTATAAGTTCTGAAGATTGTAATTTGTGGATTAAGGTGTTTCTGGTGCTTTTCTGAGGTCGCTTGCTAATTCCCATAAGTTTTGATCCTGTAACCTTCATAGGAACCTTGAAAGCTTTCTGACTTACGTTAAGGAACGAAGCGCTTGATTTTGATTTATTGAGGTTGCCTAATTGAAGGTTCATGTCTAGGTCTTTCAGATTAAATCAGAGGACTGGTTCTTTGCTGATGGTGGATAACGCTCCTCAAGGAATTTACAACCTGAAAGTTAGAGTTTCTGATGGAGTTTGTCCTGATGTTATATCTACAGTACAAATCCACGTCAAAGAGCTGGAAAATGAAGCCCTACAAAACTCAGCATCTCTGCGTCTCTCGGGTCAGTTTTATTTTCTGGTCAGAGTTTCGATCAGCTTCTTGTATGCCTGAATGATTATGGGATGTGGATATTATTTTATCAATACTGAAGTGGTCTCTCAGTATTTCACATTTCTCTGTTTTTGAATTCCAAACTCAGATGTCACAGCAGAGGAGTTCCTAAGGAGAGATGGACATGGCAACACGAGACATGACAAGTTGAAGGAATTACTAGCAAAAATGTTCCCTGCTCAGCTTAGTGATGTCATAGTCTTCAGTGTGATGAACACTGATGGAAAACAGACGGATGTACGATTTGCGGTCCGTGATGGCTCGGCGTATTACCGACCTGAGAAGCTGCATGCTGAGATGGCAGCCTTTAAAAAGGAGGTATATTCTCTAGGGTTAACCCACCCAAATACTGACTTTGTGGGGTGCATATCCTAAGCTCCGGGGAAGAGCATGCTAAATCTACAGATGAGGTTTTTTTGCTTCACTCAGGGCAAAACTACTTGTCAGCTACTGTAGGACAGAGAACGTCTTGAGAATGACAGCTTTTTGTCTGTTCTAGATGCTGATGGGAATACCCCAATCATCAGCTTGTGGTCAGACACTTAGGGTAGAGGCTTGATGCCACCCAGATGGAAATTCTGCTGCACAAATTGATGACAGTCCATAGAAAAAAGTCTATCTAGGAGTATGGAGGTTAGAAGAACAGTTACAACAGATAAGTGAGGTGGAGATGACCAATTTTGTGATTGTGTTTAACTCACTTTAAATACAAACTTTTTTTTTTCCTGTTGTTGTTAAAAGGAGAAAACACCTTCCGAATGTAAGATGATTTCTTCCCTTTCCTGGTGCCCCCTGACCGTCCCACTCACATACCAGACCCTGCATGCCCTCTAACTGAATTACCCAGACACAATCTGTCTTTGCCCCACTTTATTTTCTGTAGTCCTGCAGATTTTGGCTTTGCTGAAGCCCTGCAGGTGCTGCTGAATGGACCCAAGAGCTGCTGCCTTGCACAAAGGCAACGTGTCACCGCTCAGCTTGGAACTTGCCCCGGACAAGGCGGTGCTTCCCAATGTGCCACTTGTGGCTCCGGGGGAATATTTGGGTTTAATACGTGATACATCTTATGGAGGGAGGATTTTCCTGAAGAGAACATGACACATGCCATTTATGTGAAGATGGTAGGGTCTGCCTGATTCTGGGAACCAAGCAGGAGTATCTTAACTTACTGCTTGCCTACATCTTACTGTACCTCATAATGGTAGTCGTGTGGAGTATGAGACTCTTCAGGTGACCAAGTAGGAAATACCCAGGACAGATGATATTCATGAAGCGTGCTTCTTTTGCATGTTTATTGAATTACTGCAACAATAATACAGAAAATTGGATAGATTTAAAATATTCCATGCCATAACGCGTGGCAGGTAAATTCATCAAAGTGGTAACAAGGGGATTGCTTCACATGTTTTAATGAAAAAATACGTTTGTATTAATTATAGATCACCTTTCAATATTTAATGAACAGTTCTAGTGAGGAAGCACCAAGAGTTTACAGAAAACCACGGCCAGAGAATTTCTCCAGTAGTTTGTGGACGTGTGTTTAACTATAAATACAGACAATAAGTAATTAGCACTGGAATTATTCAGTGACTTGCTAAATAAATAATACGTTTGCATTGCCTCCCTGGGCTGTAGCTTTACAGTAACTATTTTTATTTAGCAGAAGAAGGATCCCTTGTAATACTGTAAAGGACCCAAGGTTGTTTATGTATACAATGATTTTCTATACCAGTATTGCACAGCTGTCTCAATGTGCATCACAGACTCCCCACTAATGGTGATAGATGTGGGCAGCAGACATGGAACTGCATCGAGAGGATGCATCACGTCATTGTAAAGTCTTATTTTATGCCTTTGGGGTCATGGTTTTCAATATATGTAATGATATTTGAGGATGTCCTGCCAATTGATTATGAAGGTTGCAGTTCTTACAGTGGTGAGTTGAGATGACTGCACGAGGGAAAGAAAAAAAAGCTCTTCAGTATTTATGTTTTCAAGGCTTATTTTCAAGATATTTGTCATACATTGTGCAATTAAAAAAAATACATATTAAAGGAAGAAAGACTTATGTTTGAGCTAATGTTGTTAGTTTTACATTTGTCTACCTCAGTGTATACCACTGTGAGGGTAGTGAGGTCTCCTGCATTCAGATGTGGTCACTAAACATGCATCATTTCAATGTATTTGAATTGCCAAAACCAAATCAAACTCCAAAGCACCCGTGCAAAATCCCCAAGCAGGTAGGAGGAGGAAATCTGTTGGGCCAAGGAACAAACCTGGGGATAACTTAGTCCAGTGCACGGGCTACTGGCTGAAGTACAAAAGGTCTGAAGCACCAGCAGCCCCATTACTGACCTCAGGCTCCCTGTGCACAGCTTGCTTCCCTGCTCCATCCTCTCTCCTCATCTTCGCATTAGAAGTTACAAACTGCAGGGACGGTGTTACAAGAACGATGCATTTCTATATATCTATGTAGAATCTATCTATACATCTGTATAGAATCTATCTATAGAATCAGTCTGTATCTATATAGAATCTGTCTGTATCTCTATCTATCAAGAATCTCTATCTGTCTATCTACCTAGAATCTAATCCAGCTGTCTGTCTAGAATCTAGTCTATCTTGAATCAAACTATCTTAAATCTATCTATCTAGGGTTGACTCCATCTATATCTATCTAGAATCTATCCATCTAGAATTGAATCTACCTATATCTATCTAGAATCAAATCTATCTATCTATCTCTATATAGAATCTATCTATAGATCTCTCTCTATTTCTCAATATATCCTTATTTGGGTATTTAGGGTCTCAGGTGCAACCTCAGTAATGATAAAACCAGTGAACTAGCAAAGAGGAGGTGTAGGATAGAATGCAGTGTCCAGTGTGCTGAGTTGGGTGTGTTTTGTTTAGGCAGTTGGGCATTAACTGTACGTTTATGGGGCACAGATTCGTGGACTGAATGGTATTTGGTAGAGTTGTCTTGTCAGGCTGCTGTCTGTGGAGAGTGTTACTGAATGGGGCTCAGCCCTGCACCTGTCTCCCGATGTGCAAGAGAACGTAAGAAATAATATCTGGGTGTGACTCGCGAGGAAGAATTTTTATCCTGGTTTGAGCTAAAACGTGCCTGTTGCAACCAGGGTGCAAAGATGCGTGACGTGGGCAACGCAGGGCAGAAGGTGCAGCATCACCGCCCGCAGAGCTTTGGTGCTTGCGCAGATTGAACGCGTTCACAGACAATCCTGTCAGTGATTAAGTTTGTAGGAAATAGTGCTGCTGGAAAGGTTACTGAATTTTTCCTGTCTTTATCAAATCATTTTGTTTGCCTGTATAGGCAGGGATGTTGCTCCCGAATACTCGAGAAACTAAAGCATTCCGTTAAGGCTGTGGTGGCTTAGGTTTTCCAGAAGTTAAGGAGTAAGCAAAATCATTCATCAGAGCAAGGGTGTCCACGTGTCAAACTGCACTTTCTTCTAGATCCAGTCAGCTTTACAGCTGAACATCTCGGAGATCGGGGTCGATGAATGTCGGAGAGCAAACTGTAGTGAGGGCACTGGGTGCACCAGCTCCCTTACCGTGAGTGACATCCCAGCGGTGACGGACGCTGGCAGCGTGTCCTTCGTCTCGGTGACCACCACCACCAACGCGGTCTGCACCTGTTCAGCGAGGGACAGAGTTCACCAGCCTTGTTCCTCTTACCCTCAAAACCCCTGTCTCAACGGTGGGGTGTGTATTGACACCTTGAATGGTTACAGGTGAGGAGACTCGTATTGCACAGTCACTTCTTTTTTTTCTTCTGGTTTTAAAGTGTTGAGTGAAGCTTACAACACACCAGTCAAAAAAATCATAAATGGGCTGTACTTCTGACTAAAGGAGAGACCAGAAAACCCTCGGGTGTAAATCTAATGACAACAGGGTCTTTACTAGCAGCCCTGTAGTCCTGAAAGCAGTGGAAATAGTGTGTAAGAAAGAAAACCCTGGGGGAAGAGCAGCGGTGTAATTAACACAGCATTTTTGAAGCGCATCTAAATCAGTATGAAGGAATGGGAAGGGTGTTCTGTGGTTTTTTGTTGTTGTTGTTTTGATTTTCCAGAAGATTAATAGTAAAGGTGATTATCGTGATTGATCTTGATAGTGGTAGCAGCAGGGATGTAGGGGGATTGAAATAACTTTAAACAATGGATAATAAAAGAAAACATTAGACAGGAAACTTACCTCGTTATATCTGTCACACCTGGCACACTCCAGTATTCCTTTAGTAAAATTCCACTGCTTTATTCTAGCTTGGAATTAAACTCCCTGAGTTTGTAATAAACTGATGCTGGTTTATTCTAGTTAGGAATTAAACTCCCTGAGATTTCTCTGTAATAAACCAATCAATTTATGTTTGGTGTTCTGTGCAACTTATTTAGGGAAATAATTCATTGTTCTCAGAAATACAGCCTCAAAAAGATTTTAGTTTTTTAATAGAGATAGTATAGTAGATAAATATGCTTTGTACTCTTGAAGTATTTTAATAATTGCCAAGCAGCCTGGGACTGCTAAAATCCTTACTGTTTCACTGCCATTTTTAAACTGTGATTTAAGTGCTATGTCCGTTGCATGTAAAACCCCCAAAAACGTTGAACATTAGAGAATTTAAACTATTTTTTTGCACTCGTGCTCTTTCAGATGTCTTTGTCCTGCTTCATTTCATGGACCAGACTGCCAGCAGACCAAGCACAGTTTCCATGGAAATGGTTATGCATGGTTTCGTCCCATCAGCCCTTGTTTTGAAAGCTCACTCTCTCTGGAGTTCATTACTGCGGTTCCAGATGGACTTTTATTATACAGTGGTCCTTTAGGAAATCCAGAACCTGGGAGGACAGAAAACTTCATCGCAATAGGTACTTGAGCAAAAGTGTGTGGAAGAACTAAATGTCTTCTGGGACTGGGCTGCCTGTGAAGAGTGTGGTATGAATGTCGTCGTTCCATCTTAGCAGATAATTTATCATCTTCTGGTTTGAAAGTATTTTGGAAAAAACTCCTAGCAGGTCTTTCTTCTTTGTTGTGTTTTGCACTTCTGGCTTTAGGTCCAGCCCTCAGTTGTAGAAATCAAGGGTAAAGCAAAATAGGCAAATTGATACATATCTATATCTCTGTATATCTGGATATCTTGATACAGATATCTGTATATTGATATAAACTGATATAGATATCTGTGTATATATATATTGAGATAGATATCTGTATATGGATCTACAATGACATTGGTATGTATAATGATATTGGTATACATACTGAGATAGATAAATACATATTACCTATATATAACTAATCCCCCTGGCAAAACTGTAGTGCTATAAAGGAATTTAGGTACTTTGAAGATAGGTATTACAGGATTAATTCAGTCTTAGTTGCCTGTCAGTTAGTTTGGTGAGAAAATAAATCCACTTAAACTGCTTTTAGCCTCGGGGCATTTTTGCCCTTTGTGTTTAAGCAGGCAATGGTTTGATGGATGAATCCAGCCCCAGCGTGCCACTGGAAATGGATACACAAGTAGGACTCGTTGCTTTACGTTGATACGTGTTTAGAAGTTCATTACTGCTTGGGTTTTGTGGGTTAATATACAAGATGTGCAGTGTGGTTGGTGTTGAATGAATTGAAAGGCTGGATGTTGCTAATCACCTCTTTTTTGCTTTGTTTTGCAGTTGTAGATTTGAATAGAAGATGGGGAAAAGTAAAACCTGTTAGTTGTTTTAGGGCATTACAAAATTGCTGACTGCTCATCAGGACCAAGTTTCAGTGTTTTGACAGTGAAGTGGCACGATCTAAATAAAAATAAATACCACATTGGATGTGTACTGCTGCATGACAGAAGTCATCGAATATAAATCTAGCTGTTTCTGTAGTGAACCCCCTTTTTATGTGATTATAACCATGAAATCAGTACATTCACTAACTGCTAACATGTCCAAAATGGAAGTATTCTCATAGCCGAATTTAATTTCTCGTTCTGTTGATCAGAGCTCTCTGGTGGTATTCCTGTGCTGAAGGTGAGCCACGGCTCAGGTTTTGTGGTGCTGCAGTTTCCAAGTCACCTGAATGTAGCAGACAAACAATGGCATCGACTAGAAGTCAGAACCAATGGTCGGGTCAGTTATTGGATTATTTATTTCTTTTTCCCACATCAGGTTATGTATATTTCCAATGGCATTTCCCTGTGCAGAAACAGGAGGGTAGGGAAAAAAAATGGGCTATTTTCTGTATTACTGTGCTTGTGGATTTGATGAATAACACAATTCTTAGGAAGACAGCATTGTCAATTCCAAATCTACCCGTGTTATAACCCATATCCCAGTATCAGAGAAATCTTTTTTTCCTGTTTTTTAAGCTCTGCAGCACATGTGGAATGTGCATAAAGGCTCGGTTGTAATTTGCAGATTCAGGGTACGCATTTGGACACTTGAAATCGCTGTGCACAAAAAGCAGATAATTATTTCTTTGCAAATGCAGTTGTGGGTTTTGTGACAGTGGTTAAACTACTCAGAAGCATAAACTAAATGCAGAGTTAAGTGCCTTCTTTTGATAAATGGTTCCATTTTGGTTTTGGGAGGATGCAAAATGGAACAGGAAAATAACGCAACCCTTTCTGCTTGATGGTGTGCAAAAAGAAAAAGGGGAAAAATTGCTACGTCTTGTTTACTGAATCTTTCAGAAATACTTAATTCATGAATTTTATGTTTTGGTGTAGGATGTTCGATTCATCTTAGATCACTGCAGTGCAGCTGTTGTTTCAGAGATAGAGGGAGTAGGCAAATGGCTGTCCGCTGAAAATCGTACAAACTGTGAAGTCTTTGGGTCTGTTCCTCGCAGAGCAAGGTACGTTTCTGGAGATTCACTGCGAGACACTTTATTCTAAAGCCTTTGGACTTTTTACCTATCAGATTTGGACAAGTTAGTAACGCCTGGGAGATAAAAGCATTTGCTTTTCTCTCTTTTGGACATGAAAGCACTGAACAAATCTTAAGGAACCAGTCTCCCTCTAAGTAGTGTTGCCATACAAGTTGACCAGCCCAGAACGGCACGTGGCTGATACTGGAGCTTTTTTGAGCACTGTGAGCCTTACTCACAGCACTTTCTCTATTTATCAAGTCCCTGTAAGCCTGTTCTTGAAAACATCATGAAATTAGACCGGTTGACTTTTTAATGGCAATAACTCTGCATCCTCCACCGAGGAGGTTTGAGGTTGGACTCGATGATCTTGAAGGTCTTTTCCAACCTGAGCAGTTCTCTAATCTTCCTGTCTGATTGGTGTGAGTCTGACGGCTCCTGCTGACAACCTTTGGTGAACATATTAGGTAAGGCAGGTTAACGCATCAGGGGCTCTGGTAGATCCAAGGTTATTGCCTTTCTAGTACCCATGCAGCTGTACCTCAGCTGCTCACTCACAGCCTGCTGTCCTTGAATAAACTGCTTATTAAAGTAAACTGGTGCTGGAGTGCCTGACTGGGGGCTGCAGTGTCTCATAGTGACACGTACAATCCACCTACGATTGTGAAGTAATACAGCCAAAGTGTGGTAATGACGCCGGTGGTTTAAATTGCTTGTACTGAAAAAGTTGGAAACCATTAGTCAGAAAGCAGTTACTCCATTCAGAGCAGAAGGATGTGTTCAGCTGCTTCTGGAAGGGTTTTGCATTCAGTATAACTCAATCCTTTGGACCGGTGCTTGTTGCCCTGCCGATGGGAGAAATGACTCCCGTGTTGGAGAGCGTGGCTTGGAATTCAAAAGGAGCTCAGCAAACTGAAAATAGGACTTGGAAATACGTTGTATTTTGCCACTATGACAAAGGACCAAGTCCTGCATCTAGGCAGAAATAACCAGCCTCAGAGAGAAGGGAACAACTGCTAAGTGTCAGGAAGAGGCACAGGTGGTAGCTGGAAAGTGAGTCAAGAAAGCCACGTTAACATGAAAAAGACAAGCACTACACAGTAGCATCTCAGCATCGCTAAGACATGGAAACTAATCCTTTTGCCCTCCAGTTAGCACTGCTGGGCCTCAGCTGGAGTCCTGGGTCCAGTTTGTGCACCACAGTGCAGGATAGACAACTGGGTATAGTCCCGAGAAGAGCAACAACAATGATCAGCTTGCCTTGAGAATAAGAGCTACCAAGAATGAAGGAATTGAGGTCACTCGACTGAGAGAAGGGAAAACTGAGGAGAGATAAGTCTCAGTGTATATAGAAGAATGCTACAAAGAGGATTTAGATAATCTCTTCTGTACAGGGCCTTAAATTACAGTGAGGAATATTCAGGTTATATTTCAGGGAAACCTTTGTACTAATAAAGTTAGCTGAGCTGTGGAATAGAACCAGCAAGTGTGCTGGTTAGCTTTGGGATTAACCCTTGTCAGCATCAACCCTTCTCGTTAACTCCCTTGCATGGAGTCCTGCTGGTCATGAAAGCAGCGCACAAAAAAAGGTAAAAATGTAAGAACAAATGACAACAAAAAAAGGAATTAACTCGAGGAGAAAAGAAACTCTGTGAGAACTAAAATACGTGGAATTCTTTGGGTCAGCGAGATGATTGGGAGACACTGCAGAGCCTAGACATGTGTACCATGCCTTTTAGACCACACTGACCCAACTTATAGGTTTCTGATCTTTATCATGGACAGAACAGCCTTTGTGGTCGTATTCCTCCAGTACGGGATGAATGACCACACACAGAAGCACCTGGTGTCTAGAATATCACAACTGCTCTCGGCTTGAACACGAACATACTCAGTTCAGATACTGTTCCATAGTTAAACTCCCAGCAGACCTTATTTAAAAAATAAATTACCTTTTATTTTAAAGGGCTGGCTTCTGCTCACTGACCATATTTCAGGGAAAGAAGATAAAGTAGTTGCATTCTTGTTACTTTATAAAACCTGTGTTATTTGGAAATGCAGCGTGGGTTGTTTATTCTGCCTTAAAATATAATGCCAGCTATCTATTTCTATTCTTCATATAATGTTTAAAGGTATTTGAATGTGAACCATGTCCTGCAGCTGGGAGGTGTTAAAGAATCATTCCCATACTCCTACCCACAACTGCAACACAAACACTTTTCTGGCTGTTTGCGCAATTTCATCTTGGATACTCAGGTAAGAGAACTGTCACGTTGTGCTTCAGCAAAGGAGTAAACTTCCTTACAAAATCTTTGAGAGATTTGTATTATACCTGAAACTTTTGCTTCTGTTCATCTATATTCTGTGCTCTGTTAATCTGTGTTCTGTTAATCTATATTAATCTATATTCTATTAAACTATATTAATCCATATTCTAGTAAAATATACTAATCCATATTCTATTAATCTATACTAATCCATGTTCTGTTAATCCATGTTCTGTTAATCCATATTCTATTAATCTCATTCTCAGTGTCCCTTATGCACCAGTGTAAAAGTCTAGATACTATTTGTCTATCATAATTATATAACTACCTTGAAAAGTTATCTCTCAAATGCAGTGAGATGTATTTGTGAGCCAGAAACTGTGCCTTTGTTTATCCCCTACTTCGTGCAGCTGTCTTCTGAGCTGCTTTGCACACCCAGGCAGCTTCTGAATGGCAGTGGTCTAGTGGTCTATTTACACCAGCTGTCTGCTTTGTTAGGAAATATTGGGGGGTTTTTGCTTTAGAGTTGAGTTTATTCATAGGCAACAATATGGTCTTTATAAAATAAGGTGGAATCTCAATGTCAAAAAGCAAACTTAACATCTTAACCAATGCAGATGAAGAGCAGACTGTTAGGGGTAGAACTATATCTGTTTAAAAATGAAGTGTTAAGTAGTATTTCAGTAGTATTTCAGTAGTATTTCAGTGTCATACAATTTCCTCTTGAAGGTATATGACCTTCAGGCTCCTGCAGAGTCCCTGAATAGCTTCCCTGGCTGCACACTTACGGATGGGAGCTGTGAGACCACGGTGTCTTCTTCCTGTGGCGTTCATGGAAGGTGTCTTGGAGACTGGGGCTCGTTTGCTTGCCACTGTTTACCGGGTTACTATGGCTATCGATGTGATAAAGGTAAAGTCTGTTTTTCTCCTCTGTAATTGATAAGCTGGTAACGTTTACAGTACAGAAAGCTTCAAATGCTTGCAGGTAATGATTGCTGAGGTGGTTTCTGGGGTTTCTGTGGTGTAGAGCCATGTTGCAGTGTAGCCACCTGCTGTTTTTAACAATTTCTTTCCTAATTCTCTTTGAGAAATTACTTTCTCGGTCTCAGGTCATTTCTTTAGTCCTGAGAGAGTTTGTGCAACAGCTGTATAAAGGAGACTGCCTGACAAAAGAATTGTTAATAAAATTATTTGTTCTCATCACATTTTTTTTTTTTAATTTGCATCTGTTTACACTTTCAAAGAATATCTATTAACACGAAACTTAAATGCGAGTGTGCCGGTACCATTACTGGGCAGAATTACAGCTACACAACAGCAGATTCCTTCCCCTCTGGAAGAGGCTCTATTGGCTTAAAACTCTGTGCTTTTGGTCCAGGAGGATCTTTTCTTTAGCCTTCCTGCAGCCAAAGTTTGCAGCAAAAAGTCAACTGTAAGATAGCAGGTTGTGAAAAGCGGTTGTGGTACTTAATGCATTGTCTGCGGTCTCTTCTTTTGTCTTGGTCAGAGCTTCTGCTTTCCTGCTGGGTGAGTGTTGTAAGGAGAAGCATTAGCAGGGTCACATCAGGAGGGAGACCGCAGATAAAGTGGCAGAGGGACTGGCAAAGTTGTGGAAATAGATAATGGGGCACATCCCCAAAGACAAGTTCTGTCTCGTGGATCCATGAGAGGATTTTTTCTTTTACCATTTTTTTTTCCTTCCAACTCTTACTATGAAAATAATGGAGACAATAGTATTTCTCTCTCCCTACAAGATGCTTTAAGGGTCTTTTCTCCCCCGTATTTTTAGTTGCCAAAGAATATACATTTGGCCCAGGAAGTCACATTCGCTATCAGCTTCCCATCGGCGTGCCTGCCCGTAGGACACTCTTTGAAGCTCTGATTCGCACGCGGCAGCCCGACAGCGTCATCACGAGCGTGTTGGCTCGAAATAAGGATGAACACATCACCCTCCAGGTGAGCAAGGCTTTCCAGCCAGTAAGAGCATAAAGTTAAATCAATGTCACTGAATGTGTCTGTCAAAATGACAACTACCGAATGAGTCACCTAAACTGGTTTGAGCTGTCAGTGATACACCAGATTCTCAGCCATTTGAAGAACACCAGAAATTTGTCCAAGAGAGTAATATTTTTTTCCTGAGTGAATTGGGGATCTAATGAATGTCTATAAATACATGAGGGCTGGGCATCCAGAAGTCAGGGACAACCTCTTTTCACTTGTGCATTGGGATAGGACAAGGAGCAATGGATTCAAACTTTGGCACAGTAAGTTCCACCTCAACGTGAGGAAGAACTTCACTGTAAGGGTTGTGGAGCACTGGAACAGGCTGCCCAGAGAGGTTGTGGAGTCTCCTTCTCTGGAGACTTTCAAGATGTGCCGTGATGCATTTCCGAGTGACCTGTTCTAGTTTTGTCCGGCTCTGGCAGGGAGGTTGGACTCGAGGTTGATCTTCAGAGGTCCCTTCCAAGCCCTACCATGCTGTGATTCTCTGTACCACTGCCAGTACACTGCTACCAGTATTTAGGTCAAGTTCAGCAACAGCTGAAGTATCTTTATATTACATTGTATGTGCAGTGCAAGCATCTCCTAAGTTTAAACAAATGATATAAGATTGATGATTATGTGCCAGTCTTAGTTCAAGTAATGTGGCATTTATAGATCAATACAGAACGCTCGGTGATGACTTTTTTTTTCCTGACTGTTAATTATTCACAAGGTTGTTCAGGGATTCCTAGTGGTCTCGTATAATCTGGGTGATGGAGACTATTCTGTGAGCCTTCCCTCCTACCCCATTGATAATGGTGAATGGCATCATATCACACTGGAGAGAAATGACAATGAATTTACTCTTCGCCTTTATGAAGGAGGTGGGAGGAGAGAGACCCTGAAAGCAGCAGGAGTATACAAAGAGATTGTGATTGACCCCAGCAGCTTGGTCCTTGGAAACACCTACCCGTTCAGTCCAAACAGGAGTTTTCAAGGTGAGGAATTCTCGATTTCACTGTTCAGAAAACGGGGATATAAAAATGAAGGTTTATTGGTGGGCACATTGCGGGAAGCATTCTTGCTCACGTAGAAGCTAAAGCAGATGGTTTTCTTGCATCGCACTTTGCAAAAGGTGAAGGGAAAAGGTATGACCGGGAATTAAGTGCAAATGCTCTTGGCTACTGGACTTGGAACAAAGGTGGTGACCTCTTCACACAACCGTATGTAGAGTATTTGTACCTGGAGGTCCACCAGCTTCCCCCAGGTGGAACATGGATGGCTCCTTGCATTAGAGACACAGACCAGGTTCCTTGCAGGGCACACCGGGCTGTTCAGCGGCGGTGCCAAAGGCACCCGTCCCCGTGCCGACGGGAATATTGCCATTTTCTACGTGCATTGCGTGGCGCGGGACAAACTCTGCTTTATGACCTTCATGCACTACTTCTGTGGCGTTGGATTTTACTCAGTTGAAGCATTAACTAAAATTAGAAGAGGTTATTGAATCAGAGCTAACAACTGAAATTCTTAGCAACCGAGTGGACAAAGTCACTAAAAGTATTTTTGAAAAGTAAGTAGGTTGAAGAAGTCAAGTGGTTACATGAAGATCATTTGAATTAGGACCATTAATGATGCTGTTAAGCAGGTGAAATGTGGAGGGTTTTGAAGTTATAAAATGTCCTTAATTCACCAGGGTATGTGCTTTTATGCTGAGGCATCTCATGCTTATGAAATCAATGCCCCACCTCCTCAGTTCTGTCAGTGACCCAAGGCTGTCTCACCATTTGTGGCTTGCTCTCCTACAGAGTTAAGCTGGAAATTACAATTGAAATCAACCAGACACAACTTATACCAGCACACATTGAAGAATATCACAGATTTTCAACACTAGCCAGACTTTCCTATTGAAAACCTAGTGAAAGGGCACGCGTTCTGCTGTCTTGAACACAGGCAGACAGGGGCCTGCAGCACCACTTGGTTCACGTGGAACACACTGGGAAAGGATGAAAACTCCCAAGAAATCAGTCCAAAAGTGGGGAGCAGTGCTATGAAAGTTGAAGTAAATTCAGTCCTAGATTTTAAACTTTGGGAATCCGGGTCCTTTGCTAAAATTAAATTGCGAAATCTTACAGCTGCTTCAAATCACTGTTGCTGGATGGCTTTTAAAACAGTCTCTTTTTGCCTTGCCTCAGGGTGTATGAAGGATGTCAGGTTTAATAACTACAGGATCCCTCTGGATATTCACATGAAGGAGCTGGTGTCAGTATTAAGTGCCCGAGGCATCAAAGAAGGCTGTTCTTCAGAGGCTTGTAGGAGTAACCCATGTAACCAGGAATTTATTTGTATTGATTTGTGGATGATGCACGAATGCAGGTAATTGGTGGAAATAAAAGGCATGAACCCTTCAAGGTACAGGTGGGAAGGGGTGAATGGGGAAGAACTGTGCAATTTGAAGGCTGACACTGGTAAGCTCATCAGATCATTTGAAGCACAGGCAACAGGTTCCTCAGAGAGCTCTCTCTTTTGAGGCACTACCCTTAGCTGAGGTAAGGCAGTGTATCTCCATTGATTCTGTAGCAATTTCACCTGCCTGTCCTAACTGAAAGTGTTTGAAGAACAGCAGCAAATCCAGAATGTTTGTAAACCCTGAGAAGCAGGTAAAGAGGGTGAGTTAGCTGGCCTGGAATGGAACACCAGCATGGCTGCCTGGCTGGTGAGGCTCATGCTGTGCAGGGTAGAACCTGTCCTTCTCAGAACTGTCAGGGTTGGAAGGGACCTTCAAGATCATCCAGTTCCAACCCCCCTGACAGGGCAGGGACACCTCCCACTAGAGCAGGTTGCTCAGAGCCCCATCAGCCTGGCCTTCCAAACTTCCAGGGATGGGGCTTCCACCACCTCTCTGGGCAGCCTGTTCC
>JANHFX010006482.1:0-29176 GCA_027560015.1 Chloroceryle amazona
GCTGAGCCTGCCTCTCCGCAGCCCCAGGGGAGTGATGGCCAAGATGCAGCCCAGGGGCTGAGCACAGGCTGCATCCCAGCACACACCTCGGGTTCTTCCACCTCCCCTGGCACACCCAGAGACACCCAGGAGACCGGCCTCGGCCCCGCCGCCCCCGGGACACCCCTCTCCTTAACCGTGGAGTTCCCTCGCTGCCGCTCAACTTTCGCACCCGGCAAAGTAAGTGCCCTTCGCCCGTCTCCCCGGGAGGCAGCCCCGGCTCGACCGGCTTCTCCCGCGGGGGTGGCACCGGGTGGGAGCTGGGAGGGGGACGGGACTGCCAGGCAGGGCTGCTCCGTGTCCCTGCCACGGCACGGAGGGGACAAGGCGCTTTTCGGAGCTGTTTGCCCTCGCTTCTGCCTCCCGGAGGAAGGTGCTACCGCCGCCACCTGACCTTCCCGGTAGGACTGGATGTGGGCTGAAAGGAAACAGGGCATTTGAAACAAAAAATCATCATTCTCGAAAGCGTGAGTTCCCTCTTGCCACTTTGCCCAGCTTCTGCTATGATCTCGAGGGCTCGGGTGCCTTCTGTCTGTTTCTCGCCGTGTAAAATTAGCTGATCCAAGTCTGCAGTCGGTGTTTCAAGCCAAGGCAATAGCTTCGATTTAGGAGAGAGAATGTGGCCTCTGGGTATTTCTTCTTACACTGCTTTTTTTCTAGGTGAGCGATTCCTGGAGCGTCTTCCAAGTTAAAGCTGCTTCCTCTTAAGTGTATATTCAAATGGGCTTTGGCTTAAAGGAAAGACGAGAAAATTGTCTGGTGGGGTTTGGTGCATGGGGTTCTTGCTGACTGCTGTTGTAACGGTACCGAGTGCCTAAGGAATGGTCTTGAGGGGTTTCCTCCTTACAGTTTTAATTTCGGATCTGAAAGTCAAGTTAGATGCTGATGCTGTACCTTTAGTAAAGCCGTTGCCGTTGAAATTGCATCTCTTCTGTGTTTGCAGTGAATGGGTTTGCTAGAACTCATCCTGCTGCTTCGCTCCCTGTTGTTGGCAAGAAAAACCAGAGAGATTAACACTTAAAACTTGTTTAGCCAGATTGTATTACTGTGGGTATACATAAGGAGCACAAAGGTTGAGCTCTTGTCCTGTTGTTTCATCTGAAACCCCAAATCAATATCCCATCTCTTGCCTTTCCTTCCCACCTTTGGAAAAAAAAGACAACAGTCTGACCAATCTGAATGTATCTTAGCATGTCATCATAAGAAGTGGAAATGACATTTTCTTTAGCTTGATCCCATAAAGTACCTGGAAGACTGCTGTAATTTAGAAATCTTTACAGATACTTGCAGTTAATGTTAAGTAAATCAGTCTGCACTCGTGGTATCACTAACAAGTTATTATAAAAAAAATAAAAAGAGGAAGATTGCAAAGATATTTGGGGAAAATGTAGATCAGCTTTACCATAAGGATAGTCAAATTGTGCTGTGTGAGTTGTTTCCAACCCAGTATTGAATGCAGAGTAGGTGTTACTTTTCTTTTATGTGTTGGGACTTTGTTTCTCTGTGAATAGGCACTGTCAGCAGCACTGAAGGTGTGGATGAGAAAAAGATCAAATAGTTTTTGCTGAAAAAGTAGCAACAGGCTAGAAATGAGGTACTGCTAATGGGACATTATGAAGTCTTGGGCAAGGGTTAAAACTAATGTCTTATTCTGTGGGTCTCTTATGAGATTTGTAGCTTTTTTCTTTCTCCATTTCAACATTGTGAGTTACAGACCAATTAGAAAAGAATTCTCGATTAAATAACATAAAGATCTGGTTTAATTGTGTGCTGTTGGGATGTATATTTTTTTTAACCATAATGGTGTAGAATGATCATCCTTTCTGGTACAGTAGCTGCCTGACTTGAAGTTATTCAGCTCTCCTCTTGTAGTTTTTTTTTGAGCAAATAAGGGGTTTTCCTATATAAATATCCAGAGAGCAAACTAAGGCTCGGGACCTTCCTTATAAGTTCCTTGACCAGTGGAGCCATGCAATGACTTTTTCTGACCATGCAGTGAACTATGAAACTTTCCCCCTTGCCTTTAAGACAGTTAATATTCTGATTTTTAATGTTACCCTTTCAAGAGAGTTTCCATAAATGTGATTTTTTTTTTCTTGCATGTAATTATGAATATAGAAGTATTTATGAATGTATAAGTAACTTGCATCATCCTTCTTCCTCCCAGTTTATCTACACAGTTGAAGTGAGCTATCTTCTCAAGGGCTTGTTGACTCTTGTAAGATAAATGGCATCACAGAACAGCCAGCGCTGGGGGAAGCAATTCCTAAAATGGGCAGTGAAAAAGGCCCAGGGTCCTCCTGGCTCAGGTCAGGAGCTGATCTTCAGTGGGGACCAGAGGCACTACATCTGACCCTTCCTGCGCTGCACGTTGGAGCAGCATTTGACCTCTCTGTAGCTATTCAGGAAAGTTTAAGGGCTGCAGTATTTCATCTCAGATGCGGTTCCATTTCTGTCACAAAGTTGTCTTCCTATCTATAGGTTGCATGGTATTTGGAATCTTAACAGGCATCTTTGAGGTTTTTGGATGGAAACGTTGACCACGAAACAAATTTTAGTTTCTCTTGAGGAGCTAAGTGTTCTGGGCAGAGGGTGAGATCTTTCCTTCTTTCCATCAGTTTCTGAGTGACTTTATTTCTTGTGTAGAGGGAACTGTAGAGCCAGTTTTACTCTGGAGGTTTAGGGAGTGTTTAGCAACACTGAATGAACACAGAAAACAAGCAGATGAAAAATAAATAAAGGCATGGGTTGGGCATTAGGTGTAGACTTCCTAGCACTCTGCTCCGGGAGCATGGCTGTACACAGAGGTGTACCTCTGCAGCACCGGTGGATGTGAAGTGTCACGTGCTAGTGCAAGGGATGGGAGAAGAACTCATTGTCTGGGCATCCTGAGGGTTGTGTGAGCTTTGTGCACAGTAGGTGGTACTTTCTGAGGTGATAAAGACCAGGGTGTAAATAATAAATAATTACACCAAACCACATGACCATTGAGTAGTATTTGTTGTTATTTTACACCTTTAAGGATTTCTATCTCTAAGAAGAACAGCTTCCCTCTGTAGCAGAACCAGTTGCCCAGTTGATGATTGGGATTTTTCTCCTGCTGATCATGTTCCTACTTCCTATTTCTCCCATTTATTTGTGTCCCCTCTTTCATAAGAGTGTAGGAGGGCTAGAGATAGTATAGAGAGAAAGGCTTCCAGACTTGCCAAGCCATGCTGCAGGAAACTATGTAGATAAAAAAAAATGTAAAACTACTTTCATATGAAAACAATCTTTAGGGAAGGAGACTGCCACAATGCAAACAGTAGTGGTACCTTCTCCGAGAAACCAGCTTCTACTAATAAAAGGTAAATATGATGTAATGGCCCTCAGTGTGACTGTTCCGAGTTTAAACTTAATTGTCCTTCAGGGAAGGATGGAAAAGTTTGTGCTTTCATATTTATTTTTGCCTGATTCAAATACGTTTCCTGTTGACATTGTCATTTAATGCTGTAATTTCCGAGGCTGAATCATTCACGGTCATGTTCAGCATCTTTCCTGAAAAAGGGGGGTCAAAATGCAAAGGAAGGCAGAACTCACCTTGTGTTGGAAGCATTTCCTCCAAGTATTTATGAGATGCTTGTGTTTGTTGTGTGCCCTGAAGAACTACTCACAGAGGAAAACAGATCCCTTATTTTTGTCAGCTGCATGTCAGGTGAGAGAAGGCAATTTGACAGTAGTGCTTTGCTGGGGAGAGAAGGAGACCAGGGCAAGGTGAAGGGGAGAATGGGTACATCTCATTTTTCTGGAGGAAAAAAGGGAGACAAGCACCATTCAAGCCAGTATTTACTATCCCTTAAGTCAGCACTGTCTGTCTTTCTCAAACTGCTGGCATCTGAGGTATCTCCAATTGGTTCCTGTGTTTGCACAGCACTATCTTACTTCTTCAGTTCAAAGGACTCAAATGATAAACAGTCTGAACAATGTGTCCTTCTTCCTCTATGGCCTCTGCTGCCTGTAGCATGAGGCTACTTCTTCCTGCCTAAATTGAGGTTGACCTCTTGTAGAATTTGCTGCTTTAATTTGCAAAGGCTTGCTTTTCACTCTGGCCATTCTTGTGACCGAGCCTGTGATCACAAGTTGTGCAGTCTCAAACTGGAAAATGTGGTCGCTCACCACAGGGGTTCAAGTGTGGGATGCAGCTAACCTTCTGGAATGGCCTTTTCTGCAGCTTTCTCTATTTTAGAGGGTTACTGGAAGTCTGGACATGATAAAAGTTTGGAGGGCATGGACTTCCTCTGGGATGTGTTCTTAACTACTCCTTTGTTGGTTTAACAGAAAGCCATTTCAAGAACTTCATCATCAAAAACAGAGTCTATTAAGTGGGCTTTCTGATGTGGTGTCTATAGTCGAGCATTTTGCTTTTCATGTTTCCTTTATTAGGAAAATGAAGGAACATTTGTACAGACAGGTGCATACAAATGTGTTTGATCGATTTTTTTTTTTTTTTTGATGAAATCTTATTTGAGCTTTTTCTTGGGTATAAACTGAAGTAATAAGATATTGCAGGAGTTACTGCTGAAGTATTTGTGGCTGCTAAGCAGGCTTTGTTCTTTCTATTGTGACTATAAGAGGGACTTAGAAAAAACCCACATTAAAAAGTAAAGAGCATGTTTGAGTGAATTCTTGCATAATAATAATGTATTTATACATCAGTATGTCTGGCCTATGACTAAGTTTTACTCTATTCAGACAAAGAAAATATTTCCTGGTAGTATCAGTTGAGTAGGAAAAGGCCTGGAGAGTAATGCATCTATGGCTTTTATTGAAACCTCCTGCTCGAGTATCCCTTGCCAGCATCATGAGTCTAACATTCAGGAGATCCAGTGGACAGAAAATGGTTTTCTCCAGGGCAACCCCAGCCTTGCCATGTGTCCCGAGGGGATTTCTAACACTCTCCAGTAAGTGCTGAACTCCCCAGGGTATCTCTGATTCAGGTGTGAGCAGACAAGAGCTGGAAGAGGGTTAAGGGATGGCCAGAGCTGGTGTCAGTGCCACTGAGGAAGTGAAAGCTTTTGGTAAACACACAGGAAGGGGATGGGCAGGAGAAAGAGGAAATCCTATGCTGGATGTTCTGGGTTCAACTTGTTCAAGATGCGTTGCGAGAGTGATTTGAATGTGCCGTTACGGGCGGAGCAGAGCATGCAAATGGGATTCAAAGTGAATTTTTGTTACTACAGACCTACCATTGCAAAAGATCTGCTCAACTCTGCAAAGGCTGGGCAGAAGCATTGCAACCCGTGAGGGGTGGAGGAAAACTTGCCTTTTAAGCAACTCTCCTGCTGTATTGCTGGTGTAGCACTTTGTCTTCCTTTTTCTGTCTTGTGAAGCCTTTGGTCTGTCACTGATCTCCAGCTGTGTTCGCACTGGCTGTGAGAGATACTGGGCAGCTGCCCTGGCACCAGTGGGCAAGCACTGGGCCATACTGAGGTGAATGTTAAGCCTGTTTCTCCTGGGTTGTAGATGGCCTGATTGCTGGTTTCTGCCAGGGAGGAGGTACTGGAGCAGTACTGCTGCCAAGGCTGACCAGGAGAGCTTGCCTCTTCTGAAAATCTCCCACTAAACTTCCTTGGTAGCTGTTCCTGCCCCTCTGCCAGGACACTTGCAGTGTGTCTAAATAAGTCAGAGAGACCCACAGTGTTTCTAGTGCCTTCATTAGTAAAAATGTGCTGTTTAGGGCTCTTTCTCCCCAGTTTCCTCTAACAAGTCGTGTTTCAGTCTTCATCCCACTGTAGCAGTGCTCCCTTCCTACAACTCTTTCCTTTATCTTTACCTGCTCTAGTCGAGGATGTCCCTGCTCTCAGCAGGGGGCTTGGACTGGATGACTTTGAGAGGTTCCTTCCAACCCAGACATCTCTATGATTCTCCCTCTGTTCTTTTATGTCCCCAACACCATTCTGCTGTTTCTTTCTCTCCAGCTTTGTCTTCAGGACTGGTATAAGCTGTTTATTTCACCTCTTGATTTAGATCTTGGTGCAGCAACTTTTCTTTTTCCCCTTCCAGAAAAATAAGTCTCGGCACATTTCGGAATCTAATTAACGTTTGTAATCTACTTGTGCTACCCTAGCAGGGATTATGCACCCAGAAACACCTAGCCCCAGCCTCTTGAAGAGGTGTGAAGTCCAACGGGCTACCCGCCTGGCAGTACTGACATGGTCTTCCCAGTGTTTTAAGAAGCCTGTTCCTCCTTAAAGGGCAGCTCTGTACTTCTGCAGATGGCCAGCAAGGCTCTTCTAGGTAGAGCATGTCCTATGTGGAGGTGTGATCTGTCCTTAGAGCCAGCTACCACTGTTTTACTGCATGTTTTAAAATGATGACCTCAACCTGACTTGAAACAAGTTATTTTCTGTCTTGAGGATGGTCAGTGTGAATTGTCTGCTACCCCTTTTCTGCTGTTCTTGCTTCAGGCTTCTCTGGTCAAGTTTTATTTCTGTTGTATGCAGGGTTTTTTCTGTGCTAAGTGGCACACGTAAAAGGTTTTTGTGGCAGTGTTGACCATCATTGTGAATCCACTTGGCTCAGTGAAGCAGAGCAAGGATTTACTGGCATGGTGCTGGCCTGTGAAGAAGGTACTGTGGGGGTGTGGTGCTAAGGCAGCAGCTCTCATTCCAGGATTTCCGTGCTGTGCTCTCCTCGGTGTCGACAAGCCCCGTATGCTCTGTCTGTCCTCACAGAAAGTGAAACTTAAGAAATTTAGCTTTGGGAAGGCAGTGGCAGTTTTGAAGAACCGATTTCAGCAGAGCCGGCAGCAGCAGCAAAGAGATTTGGCTGGTGGAGTGAATACGTGAGGAAAAAGGTGCTTCAGGTGAGATATTTCAGCTCTCAAGGCAGCATTTGAGCAACTCTGAGGGCACTGGATCCAGGTATCGGGAAATTCAGAATTCAGCATTTGAATAGGTTATTTGCATCAGAGATCAGGAGACTGTTCTCTTCTGTAATGTAATTTGACTGTGTACAAAGGTGGGTTTTTCCTGCTAGGTTTAGATGGGTGAAAAGTCCTTTTCTTTGCTCCTCCAATAATAGCAAAAGTATTAAGGTGCTTGGTATGATGTGACATGGGAGGAAAGTAATCCTCCTGGGAGTGCAGAATACAGTTGCAGTGATGTGACTGTATTGTCTATTGCATGTTCAGTATCTTGTCACACCAATGAAGAAAATCTGCTTTCCTAAGGACTGTAAGTTGTCCCTATGTTGTTAATTATCATACCTTGCATTCTTATTGATTGGTTTTTCTCCTGTTTTCTCTCTGCTTCTGCAGTCTTCCCTTTTGCAGTCTTCCCTCTTCATTTATTTCTCAGCAACTCCAGTTTTTCTGGAGTTCCCTGACTTCTCAGGGATTTCAGCCTCCTCCTCTACACCTTTTCTCATACGATTTGTGCTGTCCTGAGAACTTCCTGTGCATGCCTAACAATGAAGCAATCTTGCTGGTTTTTAAGGCATCTTCCTTGCACAACACTTAATTCTATGGAATTCAAACAGAAGTTCATGGTAGGCTTATTCCAGTTGTCCTGAAACAAACTCGGGTAACCATCACATACACTGATTTATTCTTCTTGCTTGGAAAGTTATCTTCATGGGCCACAAAAGCTAAAGTCACATCGAAACAGTGGGGCTTGTGCACAATTTTAGATGTTTTGGTTAGGCACAGTGTAATCACGTGGCTTGCCTATGAGCCCTACATTTAATATTTGATGTTACAAAGATTATAAACTTCAATGAGCAGCCAGCACGATCGTAATAAGAGTGCCCCAAAATTCTTGCAGTCTGCAGTATGGATGTGAAAATAATTCTTGTCATGGACCTCTGGTTTACTCTGAGACTAAATCTGCCAAAATGATGGTGTCTGTTGTCCTGCTCTTTAAGGTCTGTGTCCTGCACTTTGTTTAGATACTCCTGGCCTGAGCCACAGTCTGCAGAGCTCCTGCAGTCACTTACAGGACCAGAGCCTGGTTCAGTGCAACTGGTTGTGGTTGTAGCTGCTATGTCTTCATCTGCTATCCACTGCAAGGCTCTTGACCATTAAGCACGACTAGAAACAACAAAAAATACTAAATGCTGTGCAATCCAGTAACAACAGGTTGTGAATCCAGCAGTGTTAGTTGTTTCTAGAGAGAGAAAACAAGAAATGTCAAAGCAAAGACAAAATACTAGCAGCTGTCAAAATATTTATTGGTTTCTGAAAATGAAACAGAGTTACATGTTGAACAAATAAAATATGCTTCTTGGAGTCAGCCTCCATTCAGAACTTCTATTTAGTTGAGAGTAACTTCTCTCAAATATAAAAGAACTTTAATCAAGTTTATATTCTTGCATAGCTGCTGTCCTGGTGATTTGGGGAACTCCGTGTTCTTCCTTGCTCTTGAGAAAGATCATCTGCAAGGACATACATGTGTTTAAAACCAAAGGGCACCAGTTCTGCCTTAGAATGTTTGAAGCAGGAACAGTCAAGTGAACCATCCCACCAGCAAGTCACAGCCCTCCCTCAAAAGAGAGTTTGCAGATTCCCCCTCTCATTCCTCTCTGGAAATGGAAAGAATGTGAAATATTTTTATTTTTTGTTAACTTTAGAGAACCCTGTTATTCATGCTCACACGTGGAACAAAGAGGAAAAGCAGGCTTAGAAACTTGGATGTGAATTCTTACTCCTTGTTCATTCAGGGACGTGTTTGCTTTTACACTACGGCTGTCACTCTGCCTTGAGCCTGTAGTTCCACAAGACTTTAGTTAGAATTGTGCTTCTGTCTTTACATGCCAGGCTTTCAGACCTGAATCAGTGGCACTGTGAAGTCCTTCAGATGTTTCATAGGCTTATGCAGAGTGTAGTCATATCCGTTCAAAAAAACCCCGATCTCAAGGACTTCATCTAAAAGCCTCCAAAAATTGCTCAGGATCTAACTCTTTTAGTTCTATTTATTGGATTTTGCAGCAAGCTGTTGGTTCAGGCAATACCTTTTGGTGCCCCCTCACATATCCCGAGTTGCAGCAGTTGCTTAGAACAGTTTACTAAGCCGGGCAAGGAATCAACTGGAACATACCCATTTCAGATTTATGCCCTCAAACGAATATAATTAATATAGTGTCTATATAATTAATACAGAGGTTAAAATTAAGTAAACCAAACAAGATATAAATAGACCTCTGCGAAGTGCCAGAACCTGGAGTACAATTTTACGCCCTTGAAGTTAAGGGAAGTTCTGCTACTTACATCAGTGAGAACAAGATGAGGTGGTTCCTCCCAGGAAAACTTGCACAGTTAGTGCTGAATGTTCTTCTAGTATCCCTGTAAAGATTAAACAGAACAAAACTTCATTTCTACTGGTGTCATTTACTGGCACCAGATTCAACAGTGATTTTTATTTTTTTTTTTTTTTTTGAGAGCTCTTGCAACTTCCTCTTGTGACTTAAGAAAGCTTGTCCAAAGTTTGCAAACTTCCAGGAGGAAGTGGACTCTGAGTAAGAGCCCGCATCAGCATGAGTGATTTAACCCCGAATTTTCATCTGAGTTTAGAGTTAATTCTTAAACCACCAGTACAATGGCCTGTGTTTCAGGAGAGTTCCTCTGTTGCAAAGAGAACACGAACCTGCTGGAGAAGTAACTCTTTTTTTTTTTTTGCTACTGGACCATATGCTGGTGTTTGAAGAGGGTGGAAAGAAAATATAATCTGTTTTTCTTTTATGATTTTTATTTTTTTTGTTAAATTCAGGGCTTTAAACGAGTGCCCAAGACATAACATGATGCTATTATAACAAGAATGCCACATTCAAGTTTGGTCGTGGCTACATGTCAGCACTTAAACGTGGAGGTGACAGCAGATGAAGAAGCCTCTGACCTGTGGAGCAGGGTGGTAAATGCAGCGTGGTGCAGAGTGATATGAGTTACAAAATGACCCGACTAGTACAGCGTTAAGATCCATTGACATGGATCTCCTGCACTGAGTTAGTCACAGCTATCTTAACTCAGGTTGAAAGTGGATTGTAAAATGCATCAAACCACATAAGGTTTATAATTATTGATTTATTCCTTGGTGATATGGTTACCTGAATCTGGGAGAACAAAAAGCTAATATGCAGGAATGATCTGCTCTCCCTTTCCCCCCTTTTTTTTTAAACACACTGAAATCTGAAGATAAACCCAATGAGAAGTGATATACCTTCCATGAGGCCACCCCCAAAACCTTCATCAGAGCTCAGTGGCTGTCAGTTTGCTCTCCTCCATCATGTTTTCACTGACACACTGTGATAATTTCATGCTCTTTGAGGTTTGTTTACAGTATAGCAATGGGTTTGAATTACAGGCACATCTCAAAGTAGGAGATCACATCTGCAAAAGACTCTTTATTGCCAACAACATCTTTAACTAGTTGAAGGTTGTGCTCATAAATAGCCACCTTCTCCCCTTAGTCATAGTAGCTATTAATGATTATCCCTAACAAATAATCCTGTTAATTTGCTTGTCTGGAAGTTGAGCATTAGGCTGCCTTTCTTGAATGAGATGAAGGTTTCAAGTATCAGCTGCTACCTGCAAATGTACCTTCCTATGCACTTCTGGAGGGGGTGGGCAGAGTAACAAATTCCAACTGAAGAGCCAGTTGGGCTGCAGCCTGATGATGATATTAGAGAGACACCTTAATTTTCCTTAAACTCACTGATCATTAGCAAGCTGCTCACACTGTCCCGTGTGGTCTTCTGAGGCTCAGTGAAACAGGAAGAAGTGAACTCTCATTTCTCTTTCATGTATCACGTAGTAAACGCAGACATTGGGTACTGCAAAGTAGCTCACGCAGGGCCACTCGTTACTCGCTGTAACTGGTTTGTGTGGCTGTGCCTTTGGTTTCAAGTACATTGATGGGTATATTGAAATCAGCAGCTGAGTAAAAACACCATGTCTATGAACCAGGCCTTTGGGACAGATGTAGAAACCCCGAGGAGCTAGATAAATGCTGTTGTGGAGGAAGAAGGATAGGTCACAGATCAATGTTCTCCAAAGAAACTGCCTTTCTGTCACGTCACTGGTGACAAGGATGACCTCTTTTGGGCTGCTCGTGGACCTTGCTCCAAAACCTTATCATTTTTATCGGTAGTTTCTCATTTTCCTATGCCATAGTGATTGCTCAAATCATCCAAAAGGGAGGGGAGAAGGATCCTTATATTACTGGTAGACAAGAAAATCTATAAAGCTCAGGGCGAATACTGAAACTTTAGCACATTGCTATTATTGACCAAAATCATCAATTTAAAGCTGTAAAAATTTTCCTGTGAGTCAGAGATACCCTCAGCTTGCAATGTAGATGTAGTCCTTGGGGTTTGTTAGCTGGAGTGAGACACTTCCTAAGGCTTAGGAAGAATGTCAGTCCTCTTCAGCGTAGTGGTTTGGCCAAACTGTCATCTGGAAATGGAGATTGGGTGATGTGGAGCCTCTGTTTGTCATTACTGCAGTTTTTTACTGGTAAAGTGACATTTTTCCTTATAGTCTGCATGGCACTCTTAAAGCTGTGAAGCGTTTTGGGAACCTTCCCTTCAAGTCAGTTCACATGTTGGTACAGTTTTTTCTCTGTTCCATTTCATGTGATCCTTTTGAAGAATTCGATAGAAGCGTTTATTTTGTTATGACAAATTAAGATGTTGTTTGACCTTTTCCTCTATATTCAAAAGATTCAGTACAGTGGAAAAAAGTTGAGGAAATGGAAGACACGGTTGCCCAAGGGCTGGCAAAGTGAATTAATTCATTGTTGATATTGATTCAAGATTCTGAAGGATGCAGTTGAGGCAAATGATTGTCATCAAGTGGAGCGGGTGTTACAAGGTCAGAAAAGAGATGTTAGTTTAATGTAAGACTTGGTTTGAAAATCACTGCCAAAAATATTGTCCACATGAACCTGGAATATTTTCATAATATATAAAGCCTGTTAGGCACTGTTAACAAAACTACAATCTTGTGTGGATTAACTTTCTTGTGTTTTGGTGTTTTTCAATTGAATGCACGAGGAAAAGCATCAGTAGTTTGTATAAATTATATTCTCCTTCATTGCAATGTAATGTTTTGTTTCAGAATTTGATTTTCATCCTTTTACAAGCATTATAACATTGTTATACTACCACAGTGGCATTAGTTATTTTCAGTGGTTTTCTTGATTTTTGGAGGGGGGGTTTAGGTGTGTTTTGTTTTGTTTTTTACCTCTGCCAAAGGTAGAATGTGATTGTGCTGCTCAGGTTTGCCTTAAATGAGAATAAGTTGGAGGAAATCTCCCAGTGTTCCATAATTTTCCACTACAGTAATATTTGGGCTTTGATGGCTTGCTGGGGATTAACTTGTTTCTTTTCTTTGCCTGTTCTACAGATAGGTATGTCCAAATGCTATTTTAGTTTTGCTCCACTGTTTAAAAACAAAAAAAAAAGCTAGAAGCAGAGAAGCAGCTCCAGATTTCCCCAGATCTTTTTAAAATATGCTGTCAGCTGGACTACTGCTTCTCACATCACAGGAACAATGAGAGTCTACACTGGGCAACTCTGTCAGAAGCACTGAGTAGATTTAGGCCATCCATGCTCCTTTTTATACTGTGTTGCAGGGAGCATGTGGTCCCTTGTGCCCATCTAAATATATATGCCCATGTACACTTCTATCATATAAGGGATAAATTCACTTTGGTAGGCATAGAGATGCTGTAGCCTGGACCTGTAGAAATAACCTAAGTTAAAAAAGATATTAAAAAGATACATGAGATGAGATACATTGAGACATCCAAAACTGTTTCAGCAGAAAAGCAAGGGAAGAAAAAACTGCTTTAGTTCCCCAAGTTGGGCTCCGGCACAAAAACAAGACGTAGGAAGTGAAACAAGCCCAAGATGAAAACTGAGCCAGGATTTCTATGTTTGCAAGAGTTTAGGTTGATGAAAATTACCGGGCAGTCGAGATTTACAATAAAATTTAAGTGTGTGTATATGTACCTATAATATTATATTATTAAATATATAAGCATATTTTACACCTGCAGTTCATCACATATATGTAAATATGTAAGAACAAGACTGAACAGACCTCAAACTGATAATTTCTGAAACAAGGAAGGAATAGGAACCCACTTCAGTTCCTCTTCATTTTAATTCTTTCACATTACTCCCAACCACAGATAAGTTATTTTTGTCACTCTTGCTCCCAGTCCAGTCTAGGAGCAGATCTTCACAGTTTCAAATCTGTATAGAGCAGTACTGATGAGGCTTTGCTGAGCTCTGCCACCTCAGATTAAATTCCTCCTCTGTGTTCCTTTGGAGATGACTTTGCCATTCTGCACCATGTGATGATGGGCTAGAAATGAAGCCAGGTTTCCCAGGCCCCTCGGAGATGGTCCTCCTCATAGTGCCAATAACAGGGTGTCACTGACACACTCGGGTACTACAGGTGATGTGGAAGCAGATCAGCATAGAGTGGAAGTCAGGTTAAGATAAATCAGTTCCTTAAATTTAAGATTTTTCCTGTATATTTGTTCATGGAATGTGAACCTTGAGCAGCTGATTGAAGTGATGCTATGATCCTATGATCTGTGATGTAGAAAGTTGGATGAGGTCCTGAGAAAGAGGTGTTTGTGTCCATTGGCAGAGTGGGCTTATGATTCTTCCTCCCCAGCAATTTCAGATCTCAGTTGATCACGCTGCATTGGTTTGGTTTTTTGAGCCACTTCTGCCTTGGCCCTGAGGGTAATGCAGCAAAATCTCCTGGTTCTGGAAGGAAAATACATTATTTTCAATTTTTGAAAGAGGTGTTAAAAAGTAAAATTATTTACACCTCTGCCATCTAAACTGCTTTAAAGCTCCATGTTTAAAACCATTTTTTATATATATGTGTAAAAAATTGCTCCCTGTTCTTTGATTCAAAAGATTAAATAAATATAGAGCGACATCCAAGACTCAGAATAATTTGAGGGTCTTGATTTTTAATTCTTTTTTTTTTCTTTATACTTCCCACAGCACTTTCTCTTTTATTTCTGCTACTAAAGAACATCTTCTTATAAATGCACAGAAGAAATTTTGTGGTTTAAATTAAGAGTTTACTGCTTATAAGCCTTGTAATTGAATACTAAATTATTTATATACCTGTTAACACACATGTATAAATGTGTTAAAAGCCTCAGAATTGGTGTTTCTGATTTACTGACCTTTTGAACAAGAGATATTTATTTGATAAAATAGAGTTGCTTGTATACTCAACATCATAGTTCTAATGCTTTTAAAAGTTACTTTACTATTGGAAAGGCCAAAGTATAATCTATTTCAGTTGGGTTTTTTTAAAGTTTGCATTTTCTGCAAAGACTAAAACAAAGCCCCTCTGTTGAATTATGTGTGAGGATTTGAGAATCATTCTCCTGAAGATGTGGCTTTGATCAAGAAAAGCCCGGACATGTCAGGTGGGATTTTAGGAAACAGTTTTTAACGGGCACCACAAATATTGTGTGTAACAGAATCACAAGTGGGAGAATAGTTGTGACTGTGAGCAAGATGAAAAATGAGATCAGCTTTATAGATGATGCAACGGATGAGAGCTGGGAGGAAATGAAACCTCAGATGCTGCTGATGGTGGATGGACAGGCGATGGTCACACGAACCTTGACTGCTCGCAGTAGGAAATACTGTGGCTTCAGACACACCAGTCTGCTGGCCATGTAGCAAAAGGCAGATAAAGAGAAACTCTTTGGGGGATTGATAGCAGATTTTAATCCTAGAAAAGTATTGTGCTAGTTTCTGACCCCCACCCCTGATCTGGTTTGGAATTAAGATCCAAGTGCTGCTGTGGGAAGATGAAATAGAGGGTCCAGAGGGAAAACTAAAGGCAAATGCCTCTGTAGCCATCAGAACTGGTGTCCATGGGACAAAGCCATCAGAACTGGTGTCCATGGAACAACCTTCTGCAGAGGCTGTGTGAGACTCTTGGGCCTTTTTGAAGGGTGCCTGAGCTCAGCTTCTTTTCGCCACGCTGCAGATGTTAACTCCAGTACTTGTCTTCACCTTTCAGCTGTGCAATATAATTGCCTTTTTGTGAGGAGAGATGCTGTTACTTTTTTTAGATATCTGTTTATATAACAGCAGCTATATTATAGAGAGGGGTTTTTTTAAATTAAATGCTTATCTTTCATGTCTAGAGGTGTGGACAGGGCAATAAATGAAAAGCATGGATGAAAAGTAGTGCCTCCTGTATTACAAAGCCAGTGGAATGGGAAACATCTGAGCAGGGACTGACAGCATTTCCTCTGATGTCTGAATTATTTTCATCTTGATGACCAATAGCGTAGTTTCATTTGTAACGATGCTGTGCTCTCTGTCTTGTTCTTCCCTTACTGTATTCTCTCTATATCTGCACAAAACCCTTCCCTGATGCTCACTGTGATATGGCAAGAGAGAGCTATGCAAATAAACATCTTTACACCTCGGTGAAGTATTTTATTTATGCATGAATGACCTTCCCTCCTTCAGATTTTCCTTACGACTACTGTATACACTAAGAAAAGGGGTACCCTGGGCACGCATTATGTATTTCAAAGCCTCTTTTTTTGTGAGGGTAATTTGCTGGGGTTGAACATTTGTGAAGCAAACTATGGGGATGATATGTAGCATTTTGTATTTAGAAATTCATTACGAAGTGTGTTGATTGAAACTCTCCTGTCAGTTCCTGCTGTCCATACTGGCCATGTGAATCTTTACTTTGATACCACTCTCAAAACTCTAGGAAAGAACCAGATCAGATGTCAGTAAAAAATGTGTAATACTCTGCTCGAAACAAATACATCTGGCATTGCAGATGAACTCAGCAGTCACTAAGCAAAAGCTTTGGAAACTAAAATAGTGACGTTAGCTTTGGGCATAGGACTGATCTTAGGGCACTGTAAATGTGCAGTGCAGAACCCAGTGCACGTGGCTTTACAGTGGGCTGGCATGTACAGAAAGATAAGACCTTGTGGCTTTTGAAGAGTTAAAAAATCTTTTGTTTCATTGTATCAAAAGAACACATGCTCGTTGATCTGGTTTCTACTGCTTAAAATCTATTTTGTGACTTTGTTTATGCTTTGTCTCCATTGTCTGCCAGTACATGTTTAGAAATAATGTAAGGTTTGGAAAATTAAATATTAAACTAAATCATAAACTATATCAATGTATGTTATGTGCTAAACAGTCAGTTTATATTATTGCATATTTTTCACATGTTTCTTTTGCAAGATTTAAGAGGCTTGTTTTATAAAGAAGCTAAAAGTCTCAGGATGTGTCTACAGCAGGATTTTAGTCAGATGGGGATCCCACTCCTGAAGTGGTTGTGAGGCTGTAGCTCATGTGGTGGAGCAGAGCTGAAGTGCAAGAACAAGCACCGCTTCAGGAAGGTGCTGTGTTGGTCTCACCTTTAGATGAACTTTATGGTCTTGCTCTTACTGAATGCTCAGCCTCTGGTGCTGTACTGGAGTGAGCAGGGCAATAACCCCCCTGAAGCAGGTTAGGGGCTTCAGCACCAACCCTGGGGGCTGTTTGCTAATGTAGACCTTGCTGAGTCCTGTGAGGATCACAGGATTTCCTCTCCACCAGCTAAAAACAAAGCCCAATGCTCTGCGATGAGGCTCAGCACCTTCCCTTTGCTTGGTGCCATCACGTGTGTTATCTCACACATGGCACTTGTGGGATTTCACGGGACATCGGGTAGACTTCTGTGAGATTAGAGCACCTGCATGGCAGCATTACCCAGCCATTGTCACCGTCACAAACAAATATTAACCTCGAGGTTACCAGCACAGTCTCACAGCAGGCTTGACTCACAACTGTCCATGTGCTTTAAGCTGCAGAAAAAAAAATAAATCTGAGTAAAAATGCTTTTCTCTGAGTTTACAGCAGCACTGGCCAAGCTGCAGTCTCTAAAGATACCTTTAGCTTTCTTACAGCAATAGGCAAAGGGATTTTTGGCTGACAACTTAGATCAAATTACCTTATGTCCTCCACTTCAGCCGTTTGCTCTGTAGAAGCAGAACTATTCAAGAGCAAAAAGGTTAGTGTTGAAGTGGCTAAATACCTGATCTTGCAGATACAGCAGGTAATCAAATACTGAGCTTCCTGATGTCTAGGGTGAGTGTGCAAACCCCAGCCTGGCTGTGGGTCTACAGCAATTTCCTACCAAACATTAACTACAGAATGAGTCATCTATAGATCCACAATTATAAACAAATCAATAAGTTTTAATTTTATTTTATTTTTTAATCATTCTCGGTATTTTAAAATTATTAGTATGAAACCTGTGCAGAGGTGAGAATTTGGAGAAATCTCCCAATTGGTGTTTTCACAAACTAAAATTAAGCATTAAAGATGTTTGCTTCTAAGGGAGGATTCTGGCTGAAGGTACCCACCCACCTCCTCCTCCCCACCCCAGTGCCGCCAAACGAATATGGGAACAGTGAAACGTTGACACCCAAGAAGAGGAACCTGTATTCTCTGCCTCTGTGGGATGATGATGCCTGGTCAGTGCCTATTGATCTTCTGTATGATTCCTTTCATTTTCATTTCAAGTGAAGATGAGAAGGGGGAGCAATGAGTTCTTATGATGCTTTTAAATCAGTATCACGGTTCACTGCCTCACTGCTGAAATCTCATGGACACCCAAGATCTGTGGCAATAGTTGACAGATGATTTGCAGAAAGGGTAGATTCTTCTAAACTCTCAGGTGTAGAAAAAACATTCACGGTGCTTAGGGACATGGGTTAGCAGTGGACTTGAAAGAGTTAGGCTAATGGTTGGGCTTGATCTTAAAGGTCTTTTCCAACCTAAACGATTCTATGGGCCCATGGACGGGCCAGTGCATCTGCCATTATGTGGTGCTTCCTCAGGGGCAGGATGGGAGATTAAATGGTGATGTGGGAAGATGAGAACTGCCACGTGGGACTGCCTGTGGCCTTGGTTTGTTGTTTAGAGTCAGTTAAGATGATGATTATCATCAGTATTCTTACAAGAGTACAAGTCTTAATATGAAGCCAGAACAATCTGGTTAATTTTTCCGCCTACAAGGGCAGGGTGTGTAAGGCACCATCGCAGTGAAGGAGTTGGGTCTGCCAATGGACACCTCTTCTACTTCAACTGCTTACTCTGATGACCTTTTCTATCTTGGAGATGAAGGTAAAAGTAAGAAGCAGGGTGTTAGTGTGTGCTTTAGCTTCCCCAGCTGTGCTTTAGTCAGTGTGGGTTTACTTGAGCCCATATCTACACTGAGCTCTTATTTTAGGTTTTACATTGTTCTTCAAAGAACTAGCTTTAAAGATTAATTAGGGCAGGGGGGAGTGAGAGTGTGTGCCTGCGAGGGAAAATGTGATTGTGAACCTAACATTAGAGCACTGACCTGAAAGGAGTGAGAGGGGGGAAGGAAGGAGAGGTTTGAAAAACATTCATAGTGGATTCTTTGAAGAGTAAGTATAATAACCATCCTCTGAGGGAGGAATAGAGAGAGAGCATTGTATATATGCTTCCTGAAGTCCCGTGTAACTACATCACGGGATTAGCAGTCAGGTTGCAGTCAGGGAGATGCTTACAGCTGTATCTCATCTGCTTTAGAATGGACACTCATCCTGAGAGAAGGATTAGCCTTCTAAATGGCATTGAAGAAGAAACATTTCTGTGCTGATTTGCCACCACTGATGCACGCACCGGCTGGTTCAGACCACTGCCATGGGCCTGTTTGAACGAGGAGCTTCATTTGTGAAGGTCACAGTAGCAGTGTATCTGCCACGGAGCTGGGACTGCACAAGTCATCAGTGTCAAGTGAGCTGGGGATCTGAATCACAAGGAGCTCCCTGCCAGACTGGTGGACGCAAAATGAAGTTGGGAGATGCAGGGGTTGTTAACTCCAGCTGCAGTTCTCATCATTTGGACTGGAACTTTTTTCTGTATCTTCCAAAGCAGCCTTTTCTCTAAACCAAACAGAAATGAGTTGTTACTACAGTAATTATAGCTTTCTTATAGCTATTCTGAAGCTTATGGAAGTATCAAAGACATAAAGGGAATGGTGGGGGGAGTGTGGATTGGGAGGAAAAGATGATCATTCTGAAACTGCTGAAATGGTAAATAACTATTTTAAAATATTTATTTCATCTCTGTATTGCTGAGACAAGAAGTCCTTTCTTTCCTTTGCAGCAGCAAAGAGCTGTCAGTGTGTGTTCCCAACCCGCAGAGTTGTTCTGTCCGTGAACGATTGTGTATGACAAGGAAGCACATTTCTGCTGCACAGCCCAGATGACTGCATGAGAAATGGCTTGGTTTATGGCATAATGGTTTTGTTTAATACCTTTTTTATTCCAACAGGAAATATGGGATGTATAAAATCAAAAAGGAAAGAGAATCTGCATGGAGATGGGCTAGATTTGAAGAATCAACCAGTACGTAAAACTGAACGAACTATTTATGTGAGGGATCCAACGTCCAATAAACAGCAAAGGCCAGTAAGTAGATAGTCTCAGGGGAGAATTCCAGTAGCAAGATCAAAGCATGACTGGCATAACTTAAATTGCAATCCAAAGCACGTGCATGAAGAAATTCAAATGATCATTAGTCCACAACTGGGCTCTCAGTGTTCTGCAGTTCGCCCTCAATGAATAAGCACTTAAATCAAAAATTGGTGGTTTGTTACTTAAAGTGATTTATGTTTGTCATAGTTTTATGCAAGAGAACAGTAATCCCCTTGGCAATGGTTGCTCTAGCTGTAGCTACGTCTGTAGAATGCTAGGTGATTTTAGGAGACCTGAAGTAGTTTAGAACTGGTTTTGAAAGCAGGGGCACTGGCTTTTTAATGGCTGTGGGATCTGGTTGTTGATCACCCTATTTTAAAAGGCTGAAGTAATCACAGGGGGTTCTTCACCAGCTCTAGTCAACTTTCCTTCTACTCACAGAAGGCCACTACTCGACTTTGCCCAGGGTGGGTAGGTAAGGAGGGGAGCGGGGGGTGCAGTGCTGCTGAAGGAACGAGCTGCCGGGGGCTCCCTGCCTGGCACTGGGAAGGATGGGTGCTGGGAAAGGGAATCCCCTCGGGTACCAAGTGGGTTTGCTGTTCTGCAGATTGACTGGAACGTTTTTTTCCCCACCTTCTCTACTGTTCTGAGGAAACCATGTTTCCTGATGGCCCTTATCCAAGGGCTGTGCTCTCTGTGGGTGTGAGTGGCATCCTTCTCTCCCCCTCCCCTCTGGGCTCAGGCTGCTCTCAGTCAACAGACACACATCACAAACTACTCTTATGGGGTTTATTACTTTTTTTTTTCTTTTTTTTTTTTTTTTCTTTCACAATCTCAGCACCATGCTTGTAGTTCTTTAGCGTGACAGCTACATGTTAATACCTGTCCTGTTAGAGTGTCCTGCCTAAAGCCTCTTCAACAGAATGTACAGAGCTGTGAACATCCTCCCCCCAGCTTCTATCATACCTTCCTGAGGTCTGAGCTGCTCGGTTCAAAACTCTAGTGGGGACTTAAATCTTCATGTTGTAATTCACTTGTTCAGAATGCTGGGAAAACATTGAAGTATTTCCTCTTCACTTAAGACATGGAAGATGATACCAGACTGAATGCTGTGTAATTGTAATGTAAGATTGTCACAAGGATCTAAAACTGCTTAATTAAAGGCATGTTTTGTTGTAGGCAAATCAAGAAGCCCAGCTCTTACCAGGACAGAGGTTTGTCAGTGAAGGTGAGTTTTCACAGGACTCTTGCTGCTGTGTGCTCTGCCCATGTCAGCCTGCAGAATAATGTGACCTTGCCTTTGGCTTCTTACCTTTGTAGACACTGAGGAGCATGGAGTCATCGTGGTAGCTCTGTATCCCTATGATGGGATTCACGAAGATGACTTGTCCTTCAAAAAAGGAGAAAAATTGAAAGTTATTGAGGAGTAAGTATGACAGTGCTGATGGTACTGCAGTTTTTCTTTGGGCTCATCTGATTCCCTTAGTGATGTTTTGGTATCCTGCTCATAACAAGAGTGTAGGAATGGTAAGAGAGCTCCTTTACATGTGAAAATACAAATGCCCGTGGAGCTGTTGGTAGAACCTCAGAGCTGCCCTTGGTAAGTGACCAAAAATGTTTGGTCACTGTTACAACAAAGCCAATGGCTTCTCATGGGGCTTGAGGTCAGAGGAGAGGGGATGCTTCTATCTCCACAACATGCAAAGCTCTCAGGGCAGCTGAACCCAAATAACAGTTTATCAGTTTCCTTTCCTGTGAATGCTACTATTGTTTCCATTTTCCAGGCTGGGAGAATGGTGGAGAGCAAAATCTCTCACCACAAGGAAGGAAGGCTTCATCCCCAGCAACTACGTAGCAAAAGTAAACACTCTGGAAACAGAAGAGTAAGTTCTCCCAGGCTTGAAATACTGGCAAACTTCACCATAGTTGTGCCTTCTTTGTGGGTGGAGGAGACAAATGGTTCTAACTCTTTGAAATACTTTTCAGATGGTTCTTCAAAGACATAACCCGAAAAGATGCCGAGAGACAACTCCTGGCTCCTGGAAATAGTCCTGGATCTTTCCTTATCCGAGAAAGCGAAACATTAAAAGGTGGGTTACTTTGGAATTGATAGTAGAGTTAAAAACATATGGTCTGTCTTAACAAAAATAGCAGCAGGTGGCACTGGGTGTGGAGTAGTCCCAATGTGTCCTATTGTGTGAGTTTGCAGTTCTGCAGGAGTGAGAAGGGTGAGAAAATCACCAGGAAAAGAGATGAGAGAGTTAGAGGTTAACACCTAAAACTGAGATAGGAGAGGGGGGGGAGAAAGAATGTGTGTGTGCTTACATTGACAAGAAGTAGGAATGAATGAGGGGAGAGATCTTCTCCTAACATATGTGGTTGCTTTCCTGAAGGACACATGTCACTGTAAATCGTAGATGCTGCATTTCATAGTCTCCATTATTGGGTCTGTATCTATTGCCACGAGTTTTAAAATGTGGCTGGTGCATGATGAGAGGTTACACTTTGTCCTGTAGTGTAATTATTTTGTTGTTGGGATTTTTAATTATTTTTTTTTAAAAAAAAAATGCTTTTTGGTGAAGGTGCTGTAGTCAGAGCTCTTTTTGTACTGAAAAGCTTAGTGAAGTCTCCAGACTCTTTGGCAGGGACTTTGAGAAGAGTGTAGGAGGCTCTGCCCCAGCATTTGAACTCTGATAGCAGCCTGACTGGACACTCTAATTCTGCATCCTCCAGAGGGAGGTGTGTGAATCCCTTGGCTGTCCTCACCACAGGGCAGCTCTCCTGGCCCTAACACTGCAGATTTCTTGGTTAGGTAGCTCTCTGTAACGGGCCCTTATTGTTGTTTCTGTGCTCTCAAATGAAGACTTCTAAGTGAAGTTCTCAGAGGACTCCTAAGTTCAACATAGGCTACTAAGAGTAAGGCAAAGTACCCCCAAAATGTTTCCTTCTATCCCCTTCTGTCACTGGATCCGTGTGCAGGGAGAGAGATGGGAGTGAGGTGGTTTCTTATCCTTTGAAAATGAACAATGAGAATTGTCAGGGTAAAAGAAATTAAGAGCTCTGTAGTTATGGGTAGGTGCTCTGCTGTCTCATCTTAAAACCCAGCTGCAGTTGGAGTCCCTCAGACTATCAGCTCTGCCTTCCCTCCTGTACTCCTCCAGCCCTGTCCAAGCTCTGCTTTTGCTGGTTGGCCCATGAGGTCCAGCGTGTTCCTTTTCGGAAGCGCTGACCTCCAGATTTCAGCTTCTGCCCGAGGAGTGTGAGAGCCCTGGCCTTGCTTTCACACCCACTTCCACTCAAGCCGGGGGACTTTCTGCAGAAGTGGGCGTTGGATGTGGAGCCACCTGGTTTATGGAACGCCTGGGCTTGTTGAATAAGATTGAAACAGAAAGTGTGACCGTAAGCATTTTGGTGACGAGTTCAGGCCCGGCTGCTGGCTAACTTCCTCCTGCTGATTGCAAAAGGCTGTTTGAGGAAATAAGGTAGTAAAAAGAATAGCGGACAAAAAGGTGAATTTCTTAGGCTCAGCTGTCTGTGTGTGGACACTGTCGACTCTTGCCATCTGCTAACGATCGTTCTTTTATCCACAGGCAGCTATTCTCTCTCCATAAGAGACTATGATCCACAGCATGGTGATGTCATTAAGCACTACAAAATTAGGAGCCTAGACAATGGAGGATTTTACATCTCTCCCAGAATAACTTTTCCCAACATCAATGATATGATCAAACATTATCAAAGTAAGTTAAATCAGTTAGTGACTTACTTAATAGAATACAGCCATTATTTCCTGTCAAGGAAAAGAAGTGCTTTCTTGTTTTGTTTAAAACCTTTAAATCTTTTTTTTTTTTTGGAACTATTATTTATTTTCTAAATAACCCCAGTATGCATGTTATCAAAGATAAAATAAAACTGTTTGGAACTGAAGTGATGTTGTTGTCCTAATCGGACCAAATGCTGCTTGCTCTGTGTCGTACCGCTGTGCAGGAAAGAGCAGCTTTATAAAACGCCTCATCAAAGTTATGATGAGGTGAAGCTATAGTCAGAATTGTCTGCATTGTAAATAAATTAAATCTCTATTTGAGAGCAGATTTGTATTCACAGTTGGGGCAAATAGCTATAGACTGGTGAGCGTCGTCTTGTATCTGGCCATGTGTGGAATTGTTTTAATGTTCCAATCATTTTTTCTTATTGTTAATGTAGTTTTGAAGGAAGTAAAACTCCATTGACTTTAAAGAAAGCAAATTGCACCTCCATAGAATATATATTCATTATATTTAAAAAAAAAAGAAAAAAGGAGGGAGGGAAAGGGACAAGTTTCTACCTGTGTTTTAGCTGCGAAAGTGACTTTCCATTCTTCATAACCTCCTGGTGGATAGATCAGAAATATCTGGGGGTTTTGTTGGTTCTTTTTTTTGGTTTCTTTTTGTTGGTCAGTCTTCTAACGAGGAAGACAAAGACCAAAAAAATGTAGGACAGAAAATCACACAGTGATTTTTTTCAAAGCCACTCTGAGGACTTGGCCGTCCGATTTCTCTGATTTGTTAGGCACGTGCCGTGATTCTTTGGCACAACCAGAAAACCTGAGAATTATCTGACATTGGTATTAAAGTTATAGCTGGTCAGTGTCCGGAGAGAAAAAACAATGGTGACCTACTTATGCTTGCATGCACGTGTGTCTGAAACCATGCTGCAAGAAAATTTCATGGCAAACTCAGAACACAGGTCCCAAGGCTGACTCCAGTTTGTATCTTCATCAATATACTGTCAGTAATCAGGTCTTAAAATTTACTTCTTAGGTACAAATTGTACTAAAAGCCCTTAATAATCAGATGGTAACCAGATGCATGTGACACTCCTTTATTTAATTTCTCTCTGAATACCAAATTTCAGTTTAGAGGTGCTTAAAGTTATGTGGAAGCACCAGAAAAGTTCCATTTTCACCAAAATAACTGATTATTTCGAATGGGATCTTGAGCTGTTTAGTGCATACCTCCAATTAAGTAACATTTGTCTCAAGTCGTGAGGCACAGAAAAGTAATGGATTTTATGTTTTGTGCTTTCCTTTGAAAACCAGAGCAATCAGATGGCTTGTGCAGAAAGTTGGAGAAAGCTTGTATCAGTCCCAAGCCTCAAAAGCCGTGGGATAAAGATGCATGGGAAATTCCAAGGGAGTCGATTAAATTGGTGAAGAAACTTGGAGCTGGTCAGTTTGGAGAAGTCTGGATGGGTAAGTTGATTTTTCTGAAATGAATATTTAAATCTGCTGAAAGAATTGTCATTTCAGAGTCATTCAGAAAAACAATGGACATGAACCTGCTCCAACAGACCTGTAAAACCCCAAATCAGGCCCAAGAATGAGCAGGGAGGGTGTGTGGGGGAAGCTGCCTGACAGAGCCACTGAACGAATCCTTTAGTGTCTTTTAAAGGAAAAAAGTGATGAGAAAACACGGGCACGCAGAAGGTCAAAGACAGTACCATAGTGGGTTCTTTGGTTGGGTTTGGGGGGGGAAGTAGAAGGTTATAAGAAGATGTGATTCCTGCTTCTCAAAATGGATGGGACTCTCAGAACTTTGTTTCAAAGCAGAAAGTGATAAAGTGAAGTAAAAAGAAATCCTGTCTTGTCTCTCAGTAAAGAAGATGCTGCAGTGTAATGCATGGGACTGCCATACTGGGTGAAAAAAAGGGGACATTTAATCCAAGATTAAATGCTTGCTGCTCAGAAAGTAGGGGCTCTACGTAGCAAAATGATTAGAGATTGATCACCCCCTACCTTAATTATCATGCAAGTCCCCAGTAATGAAAGTGTTGTCAAACTTACGAGTTGTAAATATCGTTATCAAAATTAACACTATGATTTTTTGCTAGGTATATATTGACAATTAGCTTTGCTTCCTTAGAAACAATATTTGCTCAGCCTCACTGACTTCCAGTGGCAAGGGGCTACAACCAGGATCTGATCACATCCTGTAAAAATGATTTAATCCTCTTGCTTTTTACATTCTGCCTGTCCAGGCACCTCAGTATTCTTGTGGGTTCTGTACTGCGTGCTCCGTGTCCTGTTTGTTACTTCCACACTTGTTACCAGTTACCATCTTATTTGAGGTAAACTAACAGACTTCTGCCCAAAGTCTTCATTAAGATGTTTTTTCTCAGGCCAAACCATTCTCTTAGTCCTTCCCTCAATCTGTGGTGGTTGCTGTTGTTATGATATGACTATGATTCTCTTATTAGGATTATTAAGCAGCAAGATTCTCTAGGCAGGGCTTTTCTGAGCAATGTAAACTTACATCCCAAAGCTTTCTAGAAGGCACAATGCTGTGAAGGGGGCTCTGATGACCCAGGGGAGCTCAACAGACTGCTGGGAGAGTCAGGTTTAGAAAAGTAAAGCCCAGAGTAGTGCTGTCTGAGCAGGACATGCCACACACAACTGCAGTGTCAATCAGAAAGCTCTGGTTCAGTCATAGGTGCAATCTTTTGATAGGAATCATGCAAAAATAGAGACGGGGATCTACTGGAAAGAGTCCAACAGAGGCTATGAGGATGAATAAGGGACTTGAGCATCTCCCCTGTGAAGAAAGGCTGAGGGAACTGGGGCTGTTTGGTCTTGAGAGAAGATGACTGAGAGGGGATCTTATGTCTATAAATCTCTGAGGGGTGGGTGTCAAGTAGCAGAGGGCAGGCTCTTTTCTGTAGTGCCCAGCAACAGGACAAGGAACAGTGGATATAAACCTGAGCATAGAAGATTCCACCTCAGCATGAGGGGGAACTTCTTCACTGTGAGGGTGACAGAGCGGTTGTGGAGTCTCCTTCTCTGGAGACTTTCCAAACCCACCTGGATCTGATCCTGCATGGCCTGCCCTTGGTAATCCTTCTCTGGCAGGGGGTTTGGACTCGATGATCTCAAAAAAAGCAAACGGTGGCTCTCTAGAATATAATAATAATTTCTATAAAAGTACTGCCAAATTCAGCCTTTTGTCTGTCCATGAGGAAAGGCTGAAGAAACCCTCTAGCTATTCTATACGAGAGTGACAATTTACACACCGGTCCACACAAGTGTTGGCCATCGTGCAGTTTCTTCTGTCTAATAAACCAGGGCAAGAAATGTTTAACTGCTGCTGAAACACTCTGGAAGTGTCGGTGGCAGAAAGTAGTCACCTGCTTGAAATGCAGATCATTTTGGGAAGTGGCTACTTCTGCACATACATGCACAGGAGGCATAAAACTTTAAAAGGGCAGTTTTGGTTCAAGATGTTTCCCCCTCTCTTTTTCCTTTTTTTTTTTTTTTATTTTTTTTATTTATTTATTTTTGTTTTGTTTTGTTTTTCTTTTTTTTTTTTTTGGTGTCATTATTTTAACCTCTAAACGGGGCCTGACCCTTGCATCTGAATTGCTGCACTGTGAGAAAAATTAACGTACTGTGAAAGCGATCGCTGCGTTTCCTCTTCTCAGCTTCCTTTCTGAAGCAAGAGAAGCTGATTTGCACAGCGCATGTCCTCTCAACTTGGGAGCGTGGGTAGCACCAAGGAAGTTTAAGAGCTGGAAGAGACATATGAGGTCAACTGTGCAATGCAAGGTTTCAACAAACACTCTGTATTGTAATGATCAACCAGGGGCGTCAGGTGGTGTGCTGGAGGTATTGAGAAATGATCTCGTTGTTATGGTCTCCTGGCTTGGGAGCTAGTTGCTACTCTCTCTTCTCATATAGAACAAAGTTATTTTTCAGGCATAGTCTGAATTAGAGATGTGTTGTTCTGTGGTTTAATTACTAAATGAATTTCTTCTTGATAAAGAGTACTTAGAGTTGTGGCTTCAGAGGGAACAGTGCCCCATGCAGAGGAGTTGGGCTTCCCTGTAAAAAAAAGATATGGAGCTGCTGGAGGGAGTCCAGCAAAGGCCATAAAGGTGATGATGGGACTGGAGCATCTTTCTGTGAGGAAAGGCTGGGAGACCTGGGACTGTTCAACCTGGAGAGGAGATCTCACCCATGTGTGCAAATACATGAAGGGAGGATACAAAGAGGATAGAGCCAGGCTCTTCTCAGTGGTGCCCAGTGCCAGGACTAGAGGCTGTGGGCACAAACTGAAACACAAGAGGCTCTCTCTGAATATCAGGAAATGCTTTTTTCACTGTGACCACTGGCACACGTTGCCTGGAGAGATTGTGGAGTATCTGTCCTTGTCTTTTGAATATGTCCATCTGGACACAGTCCCGGACAAATGTCTTTAAGTGGCCCTACTTTAGCAGGGGGTTGGACCAGATGGTCTCCACAGGTCCTTTCCAACCTCAAGCCTTCTGTGATTCTGTGGTACGTGGGAAGATAGAGGTAATACTGTTACTGCAATGTAACTGCAATCTTTTTAATCTGTTCAGAAGTACCTTTTGGGCTTCCGAGTTGACATCTCCCCCTTGTGCATTTTGGAGGGAGTTAGCTTATGTTATGGGAGGACTAAGAAAACTCAAGGAACAAAAAGCAGACCCCTATATCCCTTAAGCACTCAGCTCTGCTCCTGCGTGACCTGTGCAGAGAATCTTTCTCCAGCCCTGGAGTTCTGGTCAGAAAGGACAGACACAGCCTTGTTAGTGTCTGTTATAAATTCATATCACAGCATGGCCTGATAAAGCCCACGCAAGAATGGGGGGCACCCTGGCTGTCCAAGATATTACTCTGTCAAAATAATCATAATCAACTCCAAAATAAATACCAGAAACACTGTAAAAAATATCGGTGGATTCTTTTCTAACACATGGAGAAGAACATGACTGACTTATCCAGGTAAGACATCATCACATTTCTCAGGCTTGTTTCTACTACTGTTTGTATCACATTTAATTTCTAAGGGGCAGCTAAACTGCCAAGAGCCTCCTTTGCTGCCTTGTTTGAAAGGGTTTTTCACCGTGAAGTTCAGCGCATCTGGGCAGGTTCTTTAGTGATGTGATGAACCAGAGTAGCACCACAAGAGCAGAGTCTATGTTTTATGCATTTTTGTTCCTAGTGTGCACTGATAGGATGTGAGCCAGGATGCTCTGTGGTATTAATAATCCATGAAGAGAATTCTCAAGCAGGGCTAAGAGAAAAGTTAACAAGCCAAATGGAGCCATTATAGTTTATTTTATTAATGAGACACATTTTGCTTGCATCTCCCATGTAAAAGGTTCCCTTGTTTGGTAACCCCTAAATTAGAATATAAGTAATGTATATTTTGGATGTGTATTCTCTTATGCAGCTGTTAGGAAATCAGAGTAAAGCATACTGCAGAAATACTGTTATTAAAATAAAAGACATCTAAAATCATGGGATCATAGAATGTTCTGGGTTGGAAGAGACCTTTAAAGGCCATCTAGTCCAACCCCCCTCGCAGTGACATCTTTATCTGGATCAAGTTGCAAAGAATCTGAATTTGATGTGAGGTGTTGTAGATATAAGCAAGGAAAGGAGGTGGGAGCCAGGTGGGGTCAGTCTCTTCTCCCAAGGAACAAGCAATAGGAGAAGAGGAAATAGCCTCAGATTGTGCCAGGAGAGGTTTAGGTTGGACTTTAGCTGGATCAAGCTGCCCAGGGCAGTTGCGGAGTCCCCATCCCTGGAGGGGTTTCCAAGCTGTGGAGCTGTGGTGCTGAGGGACAGGGGTCAGTGCCCTGGCAGT